>SJYC01140195.1:0-14812 GCA_006408675.1 Madoqua kirkii | reverse complement strand
TTTCAAGCGAGGCTCTGGGCAGAGTGGACCACGGGGAGCCCCACGAGGTAATATTTTGTGGTGGTGATCCTAGCTCCTAAGTGGAGCTTCTGTTCTGGCCTTGGAAGAGCTGTTCATAGTCTGCATGTAGGTTACATGTTAGGAATACATTTATCATTTCCAGAGTTGTTGCTAGGGATTAAATGAAATGCTCTGTTTCTAAAACTTAATCTTGAACCCAAATTTAATTTTTTGAATGATTATCCCTGTTACTATATAAACTGTCTTGAAAACTAGAACATTTCTCCTCCTCAGAAAGTGTTTTTCCAACTGCAAATTATTTTTCAGATCCTAAAACCTGCTAAATGTTTTTAGGAAGTACTTACTGAAACATTTTTGTAAGACATTTTTGGAATGAGATTGAATATTTATATAAATTTATTATTCCTTTTTCATTTTTGAAACATGCTTATTATATTTTAGGGCCAGAAACCCTTTAATGGCCGGATAAGCCATAGTGACATTTAGAGAACCATTTAGAAGTGATAGAAAATTGAAATTTCAATGACTTTTGGACCACTATTAGTGTTATAAATGTCATTATTTCTGACTTTTAAACAAAGCCTCCAAATTCATAACCAACTTGGAGAACTATACTTAAAAATTACAGGTTTTAAGAGTTTTTTTGTTTTGTCTCTTTATATAGGAATACTACTTCCTATTTGGGTAGGAAGTCAATCTGTGTAACAATTAGAGGTTGATCTGAAGTTCTAAATGGTTCTCTGATTTGAGGGAAGTTGAATTGATTTCCTCTAGATATTGGCCATAATATGTATACAAATGTATATTAAGGAGGAATTACAAAATTCTTTAATTCAATGCTAGTAGAAACTGGCCAGCAAAAAAGGTGCATTTTTTTTAAAAATTATGGATCACTTGGAAATTACTGACTTGAAGTATCAAAGGATATTTGCATGTGAATGTGGGTTATGTTCTTTCTCACCTTGTAGCATATTCAATGAAAGTTGAGTTGAATGGTAGCTAAAAATCTGTTTTAACAGCATGTAAAAAGTTACTTTATCTGTTACAAGTCATTATACAATTTTGAATGTTATGTAGTTTCTTTATAACAGTTTAGGTAATAAGGTCTGTTTTTCATTCTGGTGCTTTTATTAATTTTGATAGTATGATGTTATCTGAAATGTAAGCTAGCGTGTATACTAGAATGTAAGCTCCACGAGAGCAGGTACTTTGTCTGTCTTCACTGCTGTATCTATTTCCAACGCCTGATGACAGTGCCTGGCACATAGTAGGCACTCAATAAATACTTGTTGAATGAATGAATGAATGAGTACTGGTGGAATACTCCATTAGCTCTACTCTTCTTTTAACTAGAGAACATGAGCAAATTTGCGCATGGCAACTTCCAGGACAGGTGAAACTTGAACACTGAAGAATTGACCTCTTAAACCTAATAATGTGACAAGCTGCCCACATGCTTCTTGACTTCAGATGAAAATCTGCTTGAAGGCAAAACAAATAATATTTGAAAGAAAAACCAAATGCCATTTTTGTCTTCTAGGTCGTGGAGGGCCCCCAAGACCCAACAGAGGGATGCCGCAAATGAACACTCAGCAAGTGAATTAATCTGATTCACAGGATTATGTTTAATCGCCAAAAACACACTGGCCAGTGTACCATAATATGTTACCAGAAGAGTTATTATCTATTTGTTCTCCCTTTCAGGAAACTTATTGTAAAGGGACTGTTTTCATCCCATAAAGACAGGACTACAATTGTCAGCTTTATATTACCTGGATATGGAAGGAAACTATTTTTACTCTGCATGTTCTGTCCTAAGCGTCATCTTGAGCCTTGCACATGATACTCAGATTCCTCACCCTTGCTTAGGAGTAAAACATAATACTTTAATGGGGTGATATCTCCACAGTTATTTGAAGTGGCTTGGATAAAGCAAGATTGACTTCTGACATTGGATAAAATCTACAAATCAGCCCTAGAGTCATTCAATGGTAACTGACAAAACTAAAATATTTCCCTTGAAAGGAAGATGGAAGGAGTGGAGTGTGGTTTGGCAGAACAACTGCATTTCACACCTTTTCCACTTAAATTGGAGCACTGAACATTTAGATGCATACCAAATTATGCATGGGCCCTTAATCACACATACAAGGCTGGGTACCAGCCTTAGGCTTTGACATGGCACTATTCATCCTCTGGCCAGACGACTGTGGTTTAAGACACATGTAAACTGCTTTTTAACAGCTGATACTGTATAAGACAAAGCCAAAATGCAAAATTAGGCTTTGATTGGCACTTTTTGAAAAATATGCAACAGGGGATATAATCTGGATGGCCGCTTCTGTATTTAATGTGAAATATTTAGATACTTTTCAAACACTTAACAGTTTCTTTGACAATGACTTTTGTAAGGATTGGTAGTATATATCATTCCTTATGATGTACATTGTCTGTCACTAATCCTTGAATCTTGCTGTATTGTCACCTAAATTGGTACAGGTACTGATGAAAATCTAATGGATAATCATAACACTCTTGGTTACATGCTTTTCCTGCAGCCTGAAAGTTTTTAAAAGAAAAAGACATCAAATGCCTGCTGCTGCCACCCTTTTAAATTGCTATCTTTTGAAAAGCACCAGTATGTGTTTTAGATTGATTTCCCTATTTTAGGGAAATGACAGTCAATAGTTTCACTTCTGATGGTATAAGCAAACAAATAAAACATGTTTATAAAAGTTGTATCTTGAAACACTGGTGTTCAACAGTTAGCAGCTTATGTGGTTCACCCCATGCAGTTTAGTGTTACAAATTTTATGGTTATCTCCAGCAGCTATTTCTACAGTACTTGCACTTACCTTTTGTCTAACCCCAACTGAATTATCTGTTTCACATGGAGGTATTTATATTCAAAGTGGTGAATCCCTCCCATAGATGTATAGGGAGAGTCCCAAGTCTGATGACGATGGACAGTTTAGTAATTTATGTACGATGTTGAAATTTGTGCTAGCATTGGAGCACTAGTGCTGTGTGCCTATGAACTTAATGCTGCTTGTTGTATCCCACTTTGACTTCATGGGGGAATTAATCCCATCTTATACTAAGCAAAGGCTACTAAGTTAATGGTATTTTCTGTGCAGAAATTGAATTTAGTTTTCAGCCTTTAGCTAAGGACTTTTTCCAGTAGGTGCTCAGCTACTTAAACCCATAAAACTATTCTCAAACATTCATCATTAGACAACTGGAGTTTTGCTGGTTTTGTAACCTTCTAAAATGGATAGGCTATTGAACATTCCACATTCAAAGTTTTGTAGGGTGGTGGGGAAGGGGGGAATCTTCAATGTTTATTTTAAAATAAAAGTTCTTGACTTTTCTCATGTGTGGTTGTGGTACATCATATTGGAAGGGTTATCTGTTTACTTTTGCAAATAAGTATTTCTTCCGCTAGCACCTCCCCTTGTGTGCTTTAAATGACATCTGCCTGGGATGTACCACAACCATATGTTTGCTTTATTTTAGATGGATAGATAAAATATTTGTGGTTTACTAGGTAATCCCTAGATAATGTGTGCTTACAATCTTTCTATATATAAAACTAACTTTGCTATCTGTGTAGAAAATAATTTCATGACATTTAAAATCAGAATTGAAGTAAGTTCTTTATACAGTGATCTCTATGAATCAGTTCAGAGATGGGATGAGGGAGAAATGCTTTCTAGGTTTCAAACTTCTATGCATTAGTGCAGATATCGTGAATGTGTAAAGGTATTAGTAGTTTGATTATTTCTTATGTATGTTTTTAAAAGAATCGTTTGTTCTTTTTGAGATATTATACCTTTTTTTGGCATTCTACCATTGTAGTCTAAGTCTAAAACGTATGCCTCAGTTCAGACTATATTTTTTAAAGGAGCGCCTCTCTATGGGGCAGAGAACTTTTTAAAAAGTCCCATTAAGATCTGAGTCTTGGTACTAAGTGTTCTGTATAATTCGTGGATGCTTGATGCTTGTCTTCCCTGCAGGAGGCCTTGCAGGAGCCTTGCGTGGGCAAATGCATATTCTAGCAGACTTGAAAAGAGATGGTTGTCACATGTGGCACTGTGGCTTGGCTAATATATAGCAAGATGCCATATGTAAAATACTTTATTTTAAATGCAAAGTATCAATCATCTCATATGGATAATGAGACTTCTGCTTTAAAGCTTTAAGGCACAATGTCATTGATTACCTTGGCTAGGGCAATTTTATTTTCAAATCTTAATATCCCTAAAGAATGTTATTGAGAGAGGTTTTCTGATCATCGTTATCTTCATATTAAAACAAAATCCATTAAGTATTTTTAATCAGCTAGCTTCTGCTGTTCTTTAACCTCCTATGTACATATATGACTCCGTGATGGGGGAGACGTCACTCAGAGACATGAGAATGTGTATTTATTCTCAGAAGGTTAATTAACAGATGTTCTGTTAACAACCAGTTCATAAAATGTAGAAAGTAGTTGAATACTCACCTCCTAAGTGTCTTAGGAAGTTTGTATTGTTCATTATATTTTCAATAATATATCTTGGGGGAATGGGATACAGGTAAGCACAAAGTTAAAACCCATCATTTCATCTTTTAAGTTTCTGAATCTCATCCCATTTGAGTTGTTAAGCACTCTGAAGTTTTATTGACTGTAAGTTATATTAAAAAAATCATCCCTTCTAAAGAGTTAATGGGGGGAGGGAGAACCCTCAGGAATATGAAAATAATTTGTTAAGGCTCATTCTATACCCTTTCCCATTTTGAATTCTACAAAAATACTGGAAAAGACTAGTGAATGTTTTAAATTACATTAGATTAAATCATATTAAAACCTGATACCTTAATTGTCCTTGAGTGAAGTTTGCTTTAGTTGTTTATACCACTGAGCAAAGCTTTAAGTGAAGAAGTGCTACTTGTGAGAAGAAAGGAGAAACCTTAAATTTCTGTTAGCCTCACCTTGTTAGACTACCACAGTTCTTCTCAGTTGGGATCTTAATACCTTAAACAGTGGTTCGGAAGCCTAATCCAGTCTCATAGACTGGCTCCTTGAGTATGTAAGTAGTGAAAGATAACCTGATTCAGTGAAGGCAGTTTTTACTGTTCCTTTAGTACTGGTTTTCTGTTAGTATTGTGTTTAGATTAGGGAATCACTGTATTAAGTCAGTACACCAAAGCTTCACTCAGCAAATTTGGGCCCTCTTTGTCAGGTCACCACTCCAAGCACTAAGCATTCTGCGGTGACAGAATCACTGGTTCCTGCCCTCATCAGTCTGATCAAAGATGCTGATGTGATGATAGTACAATACAGCAGAAGCTATGATGCAGCAACATGGTTGATGATACTGAGGCTGTGATAGGATATGACCTAGTCAAATGGCCAGGAAAGGCAGTTTTGATGTAAATAGTTAAGACTTGAAGGATGAGGAGGAGTAAACTGGTAAAGAATGGGAGAGAACTGCAAGTCCAGTCTCCAGTGATTGAGAAACTGGCTAGAGTGAAGTATAGGTTTTATAGAGCTAGAGATGCTGAAGCAACAGGTAAGGACTACTAAGAACAGCTTTGTAGTTCTATTCCATGTTAAGTTTTGTCTCTTGGGAGTTTTAAGCAGTGTGTATAGTGGTTGGGATTGGGGGAGGAGAGGATGGTGGGTCACCTAATAAAATTGAGATTTAATAACACTCAAGGCAGGGGATTTCCTGGCAGTCCAGTGGCGAAAGCAAAACCAACAGTGTTGAGAGCAAAATATGGTGCAAGAGATGACTTGCTGTAGCCCATGTAAGAGATGATTACAACATAAAGTGCAGGGTGGTTGTGAATGGGTTCTACACATTTCTAACTGGCCACTGCTCAGTATCCTTTACTGCGTTTTCCAGGACTTGGTGCAGACTTCATCCCTAGCTAACATTCTTCCCTAGTTGATCTTAACCAATCCCATTACTGACTACAGTCATCATTTTAGTCACTCAGAAGTATTTCTAGGTCCCAAACTCCCTCAAACACACCCAAACTTCATGTCTTGATTTTGAATGCTTTCAGTATTTCAGATTTCTCTGTTCATGAACATATATCCAGTTGCTCACGACAAATACCTTGATATCATTGGTTTCCTTTCATACCTTGTGTCTATAGTCCTTAAGCAAATGCATATGATTCTACCTTAAAAGTACATCCTAAGTCAGTGAGCACTTTTGACCACCACCACTATCAGAACAGGTGACAGCAGAAGCTTATGATGGTTCTGTTTCTACTCTTGCTCCCCTGTAGTATAGTTTTCTTGCATAGCAGTCAGATTGAGCCTTAGAAGGCAAATCAGGTTTTGTCATTTCCCTGTTATTCAGACTCTAGTAGTTTCCCTAGAAACCATGCCACATGTGGAATCCTAAATCTGGCCCATGTGCCTAATGTGTCAGACTTAATTTCTTACCGTTTTCTCACTTGCTTACTGTACTCTGGCCACACTGAATGCTTTGCTGAGACTTTCACCGTCCTGGAAACTTCATGTGTGGAAAGCTTTCCACTCAACTGTTAAAAAGAATGTTACGGCTCATTCTTTTTAAATTAAGGTTTTTGCTCCAGGTCACGCTTTCATAGTCCTTCCATGTCTTCTGTGTGCGTTAGTTTTTACTCACTGGATACTTTTTTCTGAACACCTTTTTCTTACCTAGACTGTTAAAGAGGGATAGGAAAATTTTGATGACTTTATCTCATCTAGCATATTGACATTTTGTTGAGGGAATTATGAAATTATAGTTGTTGGACCTCATGGGTGGTGCTGATCACATTAGGTTTGTAGCTACAGAATTACATTTTGATTGGACCAAGGAGTTTAAGGTAGAAAGGGAAATTAGTGGCTGATACAGGCATCAGAGAAAAATTGAGCAGAACAACGTTCTGACCCTCAAATTCATGACTATGGCCTTTTAAGTCAACTGCTTGACAGTTCGCTTGGAGGTGGGGTAGAGGAAAGTAACCAAACAGCAGAGCCCCAGAGCTTGTTTTCCTAAGAACTCCAGCATTTAAGTACAGCAGCAATAATAGTGGGTAGAAAACTTAACGGAATCCCAGACAAATAAAAATCTACGAGGTCATGACTGAGGAGGAGGAGGGTCAAGTGAGCTGAACAGAAAGGTCTGCTGATTGAGTTTCCCTATCTTGTCACATTAGGACATTATTTAAAATAAGAGGACTCAAAATTATGCGCACATCTTGGGAGCCAGTCATC
Organism: Madoqua kirkii; assembly: GCA_006408675.1. Classification (NCBI taxonomy): domain Eukaryota; kingdom Metazoa; phylum Chordata; class Mammalia; order Artiodactyla; family Bovidae; genus Madoqua; species Madoqua kirkii. The sequence goes on along the minus strand of SJYC01140195.1, from coordinate 7,551 downwards.
TCGCATAACCAGGCTAATACTCAAAACCTAGGCCTGTCTGGGACCCGAGCTAGCTCCATGCAGTGACAGGCCATGCGGGTGCGACTATCTTACTTATTCTGCCCTCCGCAGCCGCGGTATCTTAATTCTGACCTGAAGCGGCAAACGACACCCAGCTTCACTGCTACAGCCCGCAGAGACTTAAACCGTACAGCCGCGGTTGCTACAGTTCCGCCCCGCGGGCTCTGACGCAATCACTCAGCGACCGGGTTGAAAAGGTCCCCTCTCGCCGTCGCCGCTCCCTTAGTGCGCCGGCGCACGCCCCGCCCTCAAGCCAGCGAGCGAGACGCGAGTCGCGGAGGGTTGATTTGTGAGAGCTGGCGGCCAGGCATCCGCTAGCCTGCTCCCACCTCTTCCGCAAAAGTTCGGTGTCCCCACGTGCTTCCGCTTTGCTGCTGGCTGGAGTCCGCCTGGCTCGGGGCGCAGGTACCCTTCACGGGATGGCTGGGGGCGGGTGCCGAGGTCGGCATCGGCGTCCTTTTTGGGCCCGATGAGACTGGCTCCAGGACGAAGGCTTTGCATTAGTGCTGGTGCCCGACACATGCCGACTGCCGCTCCATCAGGACTGCCGCCTCATCTGGCTGCTCTTAGATGACAGGACCCTCTGCTTCTAAGCGCTCTTGCGGGTTGCGTGACTTGATCGCTTCCCTCAAGGGGCTCTAGTTGGGGTGGAGTGGGGTAGGTTGAGTGGGTGAGTGAGAACACTTTCGGTTTCCGCGGAGCTTGTCCACAGTTCCTGATGGCAGCACCTGGCATTGAACAGAGACAATCTCAGTTCATCCAGATCCTCCCAAGCTGGTGGCTACATCACTATGCCCACTCGTTTATATTCCGTATTCAGCAGGAACACTCAGGACTTTATTTTGTTTACCAGTGCACCTAGATGATGCCTGGCACATAGATAATATATTTGTTTGACTGATAGATGAATACTGAAAAATAACTATCTTTCTCTGCCATCAAGGCCTTCCTTATCCATTAAGCCTTCCTTGGCAACTGCAGCCCACAGTAGTCTCAGACTTTAACCTGTCTGTAACAATTAGTTTTACATCTAATTTTATCTGCCTTTAGGCAGATTATCCCTCATTTCTTTCTCTTAAATATTTTCTCTAAGGAAAATGAAAACTCTTTGAAGTCAGGACTTTATTTGGTACTACTTCAGGGACTCCCACAGTAACTAGAACAAAAAGCAATAATTGGTTGTTGGTTGATGTGGTGGGGTTTTTTGTGTAGCTGCCAACTGAGCTCACAAGCTGGTTGGTGAACTGGAAACAGTTCAGACTGTGAAATCAGGAGGGCACCTGAATGTGAATCATGTCTCCCATCATTTTTCTTCCTTGGTGGTATTTGAGTATTTATAATGGGTCCTAAAATAAGAGCCATTGGTTGTGATACAGTGTTTTACAGTAAGAAAGAACTGCTAAAATCCATGTTTGGGTTGAGAGTTTAGGAAGACAGTACAGGGTTAAGTTTCAGTTAATGAGCTTTGTGTGTAGAATGCAGCTAACACTGGAGAGTCTAAGTCACATGTCATTTCTATTTTTAATTGTAGAAACATAATTGATATTTCTGGTGTTTTTTGGTGTATCTATTATGATAATGATGCAGTGTTCTAGCACATATAATCACAATAACTTGAAATATCTTCTTACATGCTTAGGTATAGTTTTCCTTCCCTTGAGGAAGCAATTGTATGCATTCCATCATAGTGATATTCATTGATTTCTTCTTCTGACCTTGTTAGTAATATATGTGAATTAAAAAAAAAAAACTCCCCAAAACAAAAGAACAAAATAAGAATTATCCATTATCTCACTGTCCATTAATAACTACATTTCAGTTTGTTTTTAAATGTGTATATAATGTATATACATGTATACATATACATATCTTGCCGTGTTATCCTCTAATAAGCATCTATATCCATATCCTTAGATAAATCTTGAAAGTGATTTTGAACAAACATTTTTGAAAACTTCCTTATTTTCCCATGTTTATATCATAGGTTTTAATTCTTTTTTTTTTTTTTAACATTGTTTCTGATTTTTAAAAAACTCCTCCAGAGGGGTGTGAATTATAGCTTTCCATGCCAATGGGAACATTTTCTTCACCTTTCAAGCCTAAGTGAAGTGAAAGTTGCTCGGTTGTGTCCAACTCTTTGCCACCCCGTGTACTACACAGTCCATGGAATTCTCTAGGAGAGAATACTGAAGTGGGTAGCCTTTCCCTTCTCCAGGGGATCTTCCCAACCCAGGGATCAAACTCAGGTTTCCTGCACTCAGGTGGATTCTTTACCAGCTGAGCCACCAGGGAAGCCCAAGAATACTGGAGTGGGTAGCCTAACCTTTCTCCAGCAGATCTTCTTGACCCAGGAATCGAACCAGGGTTTCCTGCATTGCAGGAGGATTCTTTACCTAATGAGCTATCAGGAAACCCCAAGGGGACATACCCTGGGTCAACTATTTGGTAATGTTTTTAAGCTAAATGTTAAATGGCTTATTATTAAGAGTATCAAAACAGCTATTTCAAAACAGTGTTATCAAGATGTCCTTAGCATTGTAATTAAGATTAAAAGCATGAAAATGTACAAAGGATACATAGCAAAGTCACACAGTTCTTTTAATCTATACATTTCTTGAGGTATTTTTAGAAGTTCTGTTTCCTGAATTTTTCTTCCTTCATCTCTTTTTTTTTCTGAGCCTCAGTCATGCTGTGATAGTCAGGTTACATTTTCGCAGTTACAAGCCTAAGTTTCCTCAGATTAAAAATGAGGCTGATGTCTTCCCTAGGGAGCTGTTTGAGGGTTAATAAAAAAATACTTATAAATGTGCGTAGTTCAGCTCCTGTCCCATAGGAGGCAGCCAGCTAATGGTTTTCACCCAGAGCCTGGATGTTCATGTCCAGTCGTGTTTCCTTTCCTTCTATTTTAGTGATAATCTTTCACCATGCATCGGAAGAAAGTGGATAACCGAATCCGGATTCTCATTGAGAATGGAGTAGCTGAGCGGCAAAGGTCTCTTTTTGTTGTGGTTGGAGATCGAGGGAAGGATCAGGTAAGACTTGGTAAATATGCTTCCTGACTTTGTGTCCTGTTCAGAGAATCAGCATGTTACAGACCATCTGGGGTTTTACACATAATGACATTAAGGTTTCTTTGGTTTTCTTTAAGTGAAATGCCTAGTGGGAACATTCCTTTACTTCTTGAAAGTGATGAATACTCAGTATTTAGAGTTATTAGCAAATAGGTTAATAGCTTTTGATACTGAGCACAAGTAAGTGTATGTGATCTGGTTTCTAGTCCCAGCCTGGCGCTGCTTGCCTTGTGGTCTTGGGCCTGGCCATCCCAGAGGTCTCTTTTGTCCCTAAGATTCTGTGACTTTTGTCTTTGGCAGGTAGTCATACTCCATCACATGTTGTCCAAAGCAACTGTGAAAGCTCGGCCTTCGGTGCTGTGGTGCTATAAGAAAGAGCTGGGCTTTAGCAGGTAAGTTGTGCCCCTTTGAGTGTCCCATCCCATTTCTCATCCCTGCTCCTTAGTTAAATGCCAGGAAATGATTCTTTGACCCAGGTTTTAAGGGATTGTAAGTAAAGGTGCTGACTCTGAGGACACTTCCCAGTAGAGAAAATAATAGAACTGATGTTCATTCTTCATTCCTGACAATAAATTTCAAAATCTTTTCATGCTTTTTTATGTTCCCAGCCCAGTTCCTTGCTTTCTGCATGCCATTTTTCTTCCTAGTTTTCTCAGCTGATCGAGCTCATCTAATAATGCTGGTTCCACCTGATGCCTAATACAGCAGCTTTTCTCTTCTTTTCAGAGCTCTTCTACTAGTGTCCTGTCTGACAATTGGCTGGTTCTTTTTTTTTTTAATTGTTGAACTTAAGATTTCTTATAGTAAATATGAGACCTCTAACACAAACATACTTAGGCACGAATGGGATCTATTGAAGTACAGTTGACCCTTGAACAGTGTGGGTTTGAACTGCAGGACTCCACTTATATGTGGATGTGTTTCAGTAGTAAGCTCTACAGTACTCTGTGGTTGACTGAATTCTCTGATGCAAAGGAGTTATGGTTACAGAGGGGCCGACTCTAAGTTAGACATAGGTTAACCCCCAGGTTTCTCAAGGGTCAGCAGTGTTTGGGTGAGATTTCAGCTCTGCCTTGGGGGGTGGCGCACAGCCGCAGTGCTGACACCCTGGTCCTTGCTCTGTCCCTCTTCTTTGTGTCATCCCTCGTGTCTGCTGTGTTCTTTTTCACCTCGGGACAGCTCTCTCCTTCTGTGGTCCCCATTGCAGAAATCGCCCTTGAAGTTAACATGGTTTGGGTTCAACAACACAGAAACCCGTCTTTTGCCCATATTCTTCTGGAAAGATATCCAACCCTGGGCCAGAGGCAATGGGGTGGGCCGCCTGGTAGGAGCCTGGCAGTTCTACCTACGCCCATATGTGGGGAGGAGTTTGGGGTGCGGGGTGCTGATCCTTGGCAGATACCCCACTATAGCACCACCTCAGAAACGCTGTCCTTTTACTCTGACCACCTTCCTAAGTGCTTCCCTCTCTCTGACCTCATCTCCCCCCACAACCCGCTCACCTGTGTGTTTCTGTCCTTGGGCCTCTTCCCCTTCCATTGTCCCCAGATGTAAAGTTTGTCTCTGGGGTGAACTCCGAGGGTGCGTCTCCTCCAGCCCCAGCTGCTCTCTGCTCCACTGAAACCCCCTGCTCCCTCCTCCACTTGGGGTGCCACTTCACCTCTCTGTACTCACCTGCTGAGTGCTCCCCTTTGTTCAGGGCCTGCAGGAAGCTTCTCGTAAGGCCCTCAGACTTAGCGCGTGGCCCCGCTGCCCTCTTTAGCGCTTGTCTCTTTGTACAGTGCTTGGCACCTTACCTTCTCTCTCCCTCAAGATGTGATCACTTGCCCACTGGTAAGTAAATTCATTTAGTGAGGAGGCCTCTCCTGCTTATCTTTATATTTTCATATTTTCAAAGGATCTCCCATGTTTTACTAGTGCTCAGTTACTATTTGTTGAGTGTATTGTTAACAGGCTCTAACATTTTAATTTTACTTAAATACCAAAGGCTAAATTTGATTAGTTCTTATCTTTTGGTCTTTAAGAGACTTGATTCTGCTTAAAAGAAACTAGAGTTTGAATTACACAGTTTTGCCTTTAAAAAACATCACAAAAGCTTTATTGTAAGAATATGAAAAATACAGAAAAATCACAAAGGTGAAAATAAAAAGCACCATATTTTCAATACTTAGGCATTGTTAACATTTAGCTGTATATGCAATATGTATTTTTAAGCTATAATTAGTATATTCTTTCATAATTGGGCAGGTAAGCATTTTTAATACAGATTGAGAATAAGGCCTGTTGCCTCTCAGCAGAATTATAAGTTTCTGGTGCTCTGATTCTCACTGCTGTACACTTGGTAAATGTCAGAATGGCAGTTCAGACATGGTATTCTGGGCAGATTTGCCTTTCAGCTTAACCCACCTGATCTCACTTTTAAAAAGATCCCTCCTGTGCCTCTTGTAGCTCTCCCAGCCCTGTCTAGATGTGGCAGATCATCAGGTTAAAGCTGGTGCTAAGTCAGGGGCTGAGGAACTGGAGGCCCAGGGGGAAGGCCTTGGCCCTACTCTTCAGTTAGAAAACAGATAAAATTTTGGTCTATTGTACCCCTTGGTTCTGGAGTGTTCTTGTTCTCTGTTTTCTCAGAAAGAAAGAATTGGGACTTCCCTGGCAGTCCAGTGGTTAAGACTTTGTCTTCTAGTGCAAGGGCTGTGGGTTCACAGCCTGTAGTCCAGGAGATAGGATCCCATGTGTCCGGAGGCCAAAAGAACCAAAATGTAAAGCAGAAGCAGTATTGTAAGCGATTCAGTGAAGACTTTAAAAACAGTCCACAGCAGAAAAAATTTTAAAGAAGTTAACTGACACTTGGGTATTCAGAGATGTTTAGGACAAGAGAGCGGAGAAGGTGATGGCACCCCACTCCTGTACTCTTGCCTGGAAAATCCCATGGATGGAGGCACCTGGTAGGCTGCAGTCTATGGGGTCGCGAAGAGTCGGACATGACTGAATGACTTCACTTTCACTTTTCACTTTCATGCATTGGAGAAGGAAATGGCAACGCACTCCAGTGTTCTTGCCTGGAGAATCCCATGGACGGGGGAGGCTGGTGGGCTGCCGTCTATGGGGTCGCACAGAGTCAGACACGACTGAAGCAGCTTAGCAGCAGCAGCAGCAGCAGGACAAGAGAGAGGTTCAGGGATGTCTGTGAGATGTCCAGATTCCATTCTAACCCGTGTATCTTCTGTCGGTGTTGTCTTAGACTAGAACTGCCGTTGAGGACTTGATCCAACCATCTAGGAAGGAAGTTGGTGAATTCATTTAGGAAAAATGAATAAAGTAACCCACTATCATGATGCCTCTCCCAGGTTCTCTGGGAAGGAGTGCCATGAAATTGAAGCATTGGCTTGAGACTGAGAAATGAGCCCACCAGGGTTTAGTTTCAAGATCTGGCTAAATGTGGGGTTTAGGGACTACCATTACCCTTCTTGTTAAGTGAAGTATCAAAATGGCAGGGTTCACAAACAGACTTATACTATCTTCCTCTGAAGCCTTCTCTTCTAATGCTTCTCCGGTTGTGTTTTGTCTTTTAGCTTTAAAGCAAGGGAATTAGCCCTACAATTTCCAAGTTCCCTTCTAGCTCTGAAAGTCTTAAGTGGGTGATTGTTGAGTCTATTCCCTTCTCCCAACTCTAGCCTCTCCAGTTAACTGACTTTCATGGGATTGGGGGTGGGGTGGGGTGATTACAGTCATCGGAAGAAAAGAATGCGGCAGCTGCAGAAAAAAATAAAGAATGGGACGCTGAACATAAAGCAAGATGACCCCTTTGAACTCTTCGTAGCTGCCACCAACATCCGCTACTGCTACTACAACGAGACCCACAAGATCCTGGGCAACACGTTTGGCATGTGCGTTCTCCAGGTGGGTGACTTCCCCCAGCCCACAGCTGGGGGCACAGCACTGAGGGGTGCTCGGGCTGCCTGGGTACCCACGAGAACAGGTGCACGGGGAGGAGAGAAGATGCGTGTGTATCCCCTCCCCTCAGACTTTATCAGTGGAAGACTTGGCCATTTTCCCAAGGAACTTGATAACTCACCACCACGAAAAGAACGTTTTCTATCTAAAGCAGCACTTGTCCAGAGATACCCAGACTGGTAGTGATGCTCCGTCATACCTGGGTCTAACCAGCTTGATAGAACACAGAACTTTGCATGACCTTAGAACTCCAGACCTTGTTAGAATCAACTGAAGGCTTTGTTTTATTAGAACTTATTGTCTTCTTAGAACTAACTGAAGACCAGACAGGAGTAGGACTTGTTTTAACTCACTGGGTACAGACCTGAGCACTCTTAAATCCTGTCCAAAGTGCTTGACTGAATAGCCAGCCCCCACAATCACCTTCTAATTCTTAAAGTCCCCTCACTCCACTCCCCAACTCCCA
>SJYC01140194.1:0-47361 GCA_006408675.1 Madoqua kirkii | reverse complement strand
GTTCTCCACGCCCCCCCCCCCCCCCCCCCCCCCCCCCCCCCCCCCCCCCCCCCGCCACACACTCCTGCAGAAAACTATCTGGTGAGTTTCTTCACTGGCATATATTTTCTCTTGCCTGGCAAGTTCATAGATTGTTTCACATTTTTGTTTTGAGCTCTGGTGGTCTTTGTTTTATTCTTTGATTCTTTGACACCTGTGATTTCATCAATTCCCCCTTCTGCTGCCCCCGAAAGAAAACATCTAAGCACAAATCTCCACATTTAAGCTCAGGTTCCCACTGTTTCATCATGTATTTATTATATGCATGCACTGTTATAATTACATGTATTATAAAACATACCTTATAAAATATAAATTAAGAAATGAGATGAAAAATTCTGAAGAAAAGTTCTGGTTTTTTCTTTCTGCAGTCCAGTGGGTTGTCCATGTACTGCTGGGTTACATCCCACCTTGGAGGCTGAAGAGAGCATTTTGCCTGTTCTCACCCCATCACTGACTGCTAGGGAGTTGTTTCTGCTCACCAGTTACCAGATGCAGTGATGATGGCTCCTTTAGGCAGTGGCTCCCCCATGTGGTGCAGTAGAGTTTTGTCAGTTTCTGCCTATGAACATAGCAGAAAATGAATGTGAGATATTTCTGATATTCAGATGAGAATCAATGAAAACTGGAGAACTTCTTTCCAAATAAGATTTTATCAGGAATGATGGGAAACACTTTGACATATAAAACCAGATACACCTGTTCTAAATAAGTCCTAAATAAGGACTGTGTGTGTGTATGGGGGTCCTGATGAGTTGGTAGGTGGTATCATCTTGAGTTTGTACTTTAAAGCCCTCTTTGCCTCCTGGTTAAGCTTCCCCACTGTGCTCTTTGCATCATCAGCTAGTTCTAAGGTCTCCTTCTTCCAGGATTTTGAAGCTTTGACTCCAAACTTGCTGGCCAGGACTGTAGAAACAGTGGAAGGTGGTGGGTTGGTGGTTATCCTCCTGCGGACCATGAACTCACTCAAGCAGTTGTACACAATGACCATGGTAAGTCCCTGTTTTTTAAAACTTGATTGTGGGGGTTCAATTAACCTGTGTTTTTCTACTTTCTTTTAAGAATTCTTACTGAGCAACTCCAGTGGACAGTCAGCATCATCTCTGGGCTGGGAGCTCTTTAACTGAAACTAAGGAAAAAGTGACTGCAGAGATGTCTCTCTGGCCCTGCTGGGGAATGTGAATTGTGCCTTTGCTCTCAGGCATTTGCAAATACTACACCAGTGAGATGCAGATAGGATGCAGCTATTGTGTAGTTAAATTTCTGAAGTAGTATTCCACAGAGAGCCACGCCAGGGCCTACAGTTGTGTACTACGAAAAGAGGACCATGTCCTGACGTCCTCCCCGCCCTCTCCCTAGTAGGTGATGAAGGAACACTGCCGTCCCACTCCCAGGCTGGCAGAAACTTTGACTCCAAGTGGTGGGGGCGGGGTGGGGGGGATATTTTCTGCCCAAGTTGTGGACCTGGCTATGAGTGAGGAAAATGGCCCCCTGGATGCACACTGGTCTGTGACTCATCGGCTCTGCCATGTGGATGTCGTGTTCTGCGGGGCAGGTTTTGAATCATGTCCACGGCCAGCTGCTCAGGAGCTGTTAGCATTGGCCTCGGGGTTTCGTGAGCTGCCTTCATCTGGTGAAACGGGCCTTCCTCAGATCTGGAGCCTGCCTCTTGTTGCCTCCCCCGACCACCACTTCTCCTCACCCCAGCCCCTCTGGCCTCCTCAGAGGTCCTCAGATGTGCCCTCTCCCCTCAGCACACTCTCACCTGAGGGCCTTCCCAATGGCTCTTCTCACGGGAGTGTCTGCTGGCTTACTTCCTCACTGCAGTCCAGTCCCTGCCCAGAAACCACCTCCTCAGCGTGGCCCTCTCTCTCACCCCCTGTAGAATCTGTGTTTCTCCTGTCACTCCTCAGCCTGTTTTATTTGGCTTCAAAGCATGTTACAGAGCTCTAAAGTCAGACGCTACTTGCTTATCATCTGGCTTCCTGTGCTGGTCTCCAGACTTCACGGGAGCAGGGACTCAGTTTTCCTCCCTGGTATATTCCTCGCTCCTGAAGAGTGCCTGGCCTTTAGTAAGCCCTCTGTAAAATATCTGTGCACAAAGCTGTGTCTCTGTCCTCCCCTGCTCTTACTTGGCCGCCTGCTCACCGCCTCAGAGGGCCTTCCCTGACTACCCTGTGCAAGTAGTCCCCCTTCTCACACCGCCCCAGTAGCTGTCACTACGCCCTGTTTTTCATTCATGGCATTTGCCAAAATATCTATCTATCGACTTGTCTCCATCCAGCCATTTGATGATAAGCTTCATGAGAGTAGGGGTCATGCTTTACCAAACTCCAGTGTGTGCCCCTCGTGTCTGGTGTTGCCATGTGCATTTTGCTGAGCAAGTGAACATATTTTGAGATGCCAGATAAAATGTGGGAAAAGCTAAAGATGAAGTGAGGGGATGTTTGTTGTGATGAGAAACATTGCAGTTAGCGTCTGATTCCAGCTCCAGCAAATCATTCAGCCAGGTTAGCACAGCAGGTTAGGTAGGGGTGGACTTCAATTCTAGCAGCATCGCTGGTGCCTCTTTTATCCCGGGGCTGCTTGCTGAAACTTCTTCACATCTGGACGCTGAGCCTCAGTGCCATTAGCCTCTACTAATGGACGTTGTCTCTTTTAGGACGTGCATTCAAGATACAGGACAGAGGCCCATCAGGATGTGGTGGGAAGATTTAACGAGAGGTCGGTCCAAGCACATTTTCCACTTCCTCACCTGTGGGAGCCACAGGGGTTGAGGGTGGGGGGGCGTGTTTTTGTCTTGGACACACCTGAAAGCCGTGCTCTGTCTGAGGGAAGGTGGTGCAGGAGCCCCAGACGGTGAGGTCCCCAGTCACAGCGGTAGTCGTGCAGCTCACTGGAAGCGGAAGAGCGAGTGGAAGGCTGGGCCCTCGATTCCGTCTTGCTTCTGTCCTCACCAAGTCGCTGTCTGCTCTGGCTCTTTGCCTGCGCAGCTGTCAGAGGGGTAATCTATCTGGATCCTTGTTTCCCCAGATGTGTTTCACAGAACACTGGTGTTTCAGAGGGATCTGGCCCATGTGTCTAAGAAATGGCTGATAGAGTTTTTCCTTTCTGAAGAATCATGTGAGCCTGTTGTAGTCTCTGAAAAGTCTCACAGCACAAGGGACCCCAGTTTATTTGACCCAGAGCCCCGTTTAGGGAATACCAGTTAGCAACTTTTGACAGCTTTAAGAAGGACGAAGCCATGGCCTAGAGCAGTGGTTCTCAACCTGAGCAGTCTTGCCCTTGGGGAGACTTGGCAGTATCTGGAGACACTTGGATAGTCAGAACCTGACTTGGTGGAGTGAGGTGTGGGGCATTGGAAGGTACAAGCCGATGGTGCTGCTAAAAAGCTGAAAAGGGGCTAAAAAGCACCACCACCCCCCCCTAAGAAAAATGATCTGGTCCACAGTGTCAGTACTACTGCAGTTTAGGAACTGGCCTAGGGGAATTGTGGGGCCTGGTTTCAACCCCTCTGAAGCTGCTCAGTAGAAGGTGCAGGTCTGGAAGTCACCCGGTGGATGGGAGTGAAGCCCGGGAAAGTAGTGCGGGAGGCCCTTTTCTTGCACTGTGGGACAAGCTTGGATTTTACAGCCAAACATGTTTTTCTACATGCAGAAATGTTTGTGCACTATAGCTAAAAGGAGCTGTCCTCTCCACCCTTTTCTTTATTTTTCCCTCCCTGTGGCAGAAGGGTGTCCATTCGTGTGTGTGTGTTTGCCTCTGTGGTTGGTGAGAATACGTGGGGTGGCTTTGGGGTTCCCAGCTGAAGGAGACACCTAGTGCTGAAGGGTGAACCTGGGAGGATGTGGGAAGGGCCAGGGGACCTGGAGCTGAGGGGCTCTGCACAGAAAGAGCACGCATAATCAGTCTCTCAGAGAGTTCCCGTAACTGGTCTCCTCTGCAAAGCACGTTCAGGCGCCTTGTAAGAGAGGCGGGAATCATCCAGCCCTGTTCTACAGACGGTGCTATAGAGACATGGGCTGATAATTTTCCTAAAGAAAAGCCCTTCCTTGTCGTGTTGACGTTGCCCCCAGCACCTCACGATGGTGGTTTTGCCCTCAGGTTTATTCTTTCTCTGGCCTCGTGTAAGAAGTGTCTTGTCATCGATGACCAGCTCAACATCCTGCCCATCTCCTCCCACGCCGCCAGCATTGAGGCCCTGCCTCCCCAGACGCCGGTGAGCGGCCAGGGTCCGGAAATCTGGGGCAGGCTGTGTTTCTGGGCTGACCCTCCGATGGCAGTGGTGAACCTTCTCCTCCTCTCTGGTAGGATGAGAGTCTCAGTCCCTCTGATCTGGAGCTGAAGGAGCTGAAGGAGAGCTTGCAGGACACCCAGCCTGTGGGTGTGTTGGTGGACTGCTGCAAGACCCTCGACCAGGTGAGCATGTGTTCGGAACACCCCCATCCCTGTCTGATCCACACAGAGGGGAAAGACAGCGAGCAGAGAACAACGGAAGCCAAGTTAGGATGAGGCTTGGCTCCTCTGTGGGGCAGGGGCCTTTTCTGTTGCTCACACTTGGGCACACAGCATAGCATAGAAGTCTGGGCTTACCCCTGCCTCCTTCCCCTGGTTTGTAGCTGTTCAGGGAGCCGGGGTCGGGAGGAGATGGGTTACGTTTAAAGCGGAGCCCCTCCAGCACAGGCTGATGTACCTGTGTCCTTTCATTCTCACTGAGTTTTGGTGACACAGGTTTTTGCTTATGCCTTGTTCTCAAGTGAGAGAGCTGGAGGCACCTAGCACTCAGCTCCGCTCCAGTGTGAGTGCTGAGGAGGGTGCCCGGTCCACCTGGTCTCCAGGTACAGACAGCAGGCTGGGAGGGAGCTTCCAGGATGCATTTCTGTGCTCCTGCAAGTGACCAGGGCTGGTAAACCTGGCTTCTCCAGTGGTTCTTGGATGGTGATGGGAGCTGAATAGACACGGCCCAGAGACCTGCAAGCTGTCAGGTGTGTTCAGAGTTCTCATCCAGCCTGAGCAGACAAGCAGCGCAGGCCTGTCAGCACTGGGCTCTTCCCTCGTGATGGAAAACAGCTGTGGTGACGCCGCCCACTCGGGGCTGAATCCCAACAGGCTGGTTTCCCTTTCTTTCTGGAAATAGAATAACCAGCTACGCAGTGCTCTTTGCGGCCCAGGCTGCAGGCTACAGGTTGCTTTTCAGCTACTTCCTGGTACCTTCTTTATCATCAGAGAGGGGGAGTGAGAGAGAGGATGGGGAGAGGGCCGAAGTGACAACTGGCAGCGCCCCTCCCTGCTCCTGGCGCCCCCGCCCTCCGTGCTGCTCTTCATGTCTCCCCATGGGCACCTTCTGTGTTCATGGCTGGGCAGTGACACTTAGGCCCAGGCAGGAGGAAGGGGAGGGGCTTGACGAAGCTCAAGTCTCTCCAGCCGGAAACACTCAGAGCGGATCCAGGTCCTACTCACCTTAACCTGGCCTTTGCTGAACCCTGTATCATATCCTTTTCTTGTTTGCTCTAGAGTAGAGAAGTGAAGCACTCTGATAAAATGTACATGGAAAAATCCATGAACATAATAAAAGGGTATGAAATTTGGACTAAAAAATGTACTCTAAAATAATATAAAGTAAATGAAAAACCAGTCCAAAAAAGAGTAATTTACAAACAAAATAGATAGCCAGTAATTATATTGATTTGAAAAAGGTGCCTGCTTTCTCTCATAACTGAAGTAACACAAATTGAAACAGTGGTCCTAAGTTCTCATTCAAGTGGCAGCCCACTCCAGTGTTTTCGCCTGGAGAATCCCAGGGATGGCGGAGCCTGGTGGGCTGCCGTCTCTGGAGTCGCACAGTGTCGGACACGACTGAGGCAACTTAGCAGCAGTAGCAAGACTTACAAGTTTAGCAGTACCCAGTGCTGGCAAGTGTCGGGAGAGAGCAGATTAGCCAAGATGATGGTCATCAGACCCTCTTGTTCCACAGCCTCTCGCTTTCGCCCCACGTTTTGTAAATACATGGTTATGTAGCAGCTGAGCTCACTCCCAGCACTGCACATGTGCGTCATGGTGTATCTGCTTGGCCACAAGCCGCTTTTGCTCTGTAAACATGCATAAGCTTGGAGAACACAATGGCAACCCACTCCACTACTCTTGCCTGGACAATCCCATGGGTGGAGGAGCCTGGTAGGCTATAGTCCATGGGTTTGCTAAGAGCTGGACACGACTGAGTGACTTCAGTTTGACTTTTTACTTTCATACATTAGAGAAGGAAATGGCAGCCCACTCCAGTGTCCTTGCCTGGAGAATCCCAGGGATAGGGGAGCCTGTGGGCTGCTGACTATGGTCGCACAGAGTCGGACACGACTGACGCGACTTAGCAGCAGCAGCAGCAGCATAAGCTCCACCTGAAAAGCCCTTGCCACTCCGTTGCATCTGCATTAAGGCTGCCTTGTGGCTGTGTCCACTGGGTCAACCATGAGAGGAGAGTGCAGTGGGCCTGCTGCTACGGCTGCTGTGCCAGTCGGAAGAGAATAAACATATCTGCAGTTCCTGTGACTCCTTGAGTTTTCTTCCAGCTTCCCTGCTCATGCCTTGCCTACCACGGGTTCAGCGCACAGTGTGAAGTGAGACAGTTGGCAGGATTATACAGCAAGACAGCAAGGCTGCAGAGAAGAAGGTCTTTCATACATGGATGGGGCTTCCGTAACTTGGCATGACACCGATTTTAATGCACACTTACTCTAACTCAGCAGCTCTTCTGGAAATGTATCCTGGAGATAATGCCCACTGCTGTGTCCTGCCAAAAACGGGGGCAGGACACAGTGGTAGCTTCGACCAGAGCTGTGGAGGAGAGGATACTGAGGAACGTGGGATTTTTATGTTTTGAAGGACAGGGTTTGTTGGTGAATCGGGTATGAGGAGAAAATGCAGGCAGCTTATGGCCTGAACAGTTGGGCACTAGCTGAGCTGGGGAAGATGGTAGGTGGAGGAGGACTGGGGAGACATTAGGTGTTGAGTGTGAGACGGGTAGTTGACGTAGAGGGCACAGTTGGGTGTGGGGGAAGAGCTCTGGATGGAGATGTGAACTGGGGGGTTGTCAGCATCTGGTTGGTGTTCAAAGCCTGGAGACTGAGAGATGGTCTCGGGAGTAAGAGTCTAGGTGCTGGTCGGTGAGAGCGGCCCCCTGTCCCCTGCTCCCCCCAGCTCCAGTTTAGTCTCGGCATCAGCCTGGCTTTGTGGTGATGGTAGTACGTGGCTGGACCTTGGCCTTTCTCACAGCTCACCCAGTATGTTTCTCTTCCCACAGGCCAAAGCTGTCTTGAAATTCATTGAGGGGATCTCGGAAAAGACCCTGAGGAGCACTGTTGCGCTCACAGCTGCCCGAGGCAGGGGGAAGTCTGCGCCCTGGGACTGGCTATTGCTGGGGCGGTGGCTTTCGGGTAAGGGGGATCCTGGCTTCAGGCACCCTGAGCTCTGCGGGAGCCGTGTGCAGGATGAGGGGTCAGGGGGGCTGCTCCTGGTGTAAGCGAGCTCCTGAGTGATTTCTCTAGATCTTGGGCACCTGTCTAGAGAGAACAGGTGTCCCTGGGGGCTTGGTGGTAAAGAATCTACCTGCCAGTGCAGGAGATGCAGGTCCCTAGGTTAGGAAGAACCCCTGGAGAAGGAAGTGGCAACCTCCCCAGTGTTCTTGCCTGCAGAATCCCAGAGGAGCCTGGCGGGCTACAGTCCACGGGGTCACAAAAGAGTTGGAGACAACTTAGTGACTTGTTCACCTCTTTGCGACCCCATGGACTGCAGCCTGCCAGGCTTCCCTGTACTTCACAACCTCCCAGAGTTTGCTCACACTCACGTCCATTGAGTCTATGATGCCATCCAACCATCTCGTCCTCTGTCTCCATCCCCTTCTCCTCCTGCCCTCAATCTTTCCCTCAGTCTTTCCCAGTGTCAACTTAGTGACTAAACAGCGACAGCTAGAAAGAGCAATGCTGTTATCCCCAGATCCCAAAGGTACACGTATATGTGTCCTGGCACACAGATACCAGGGCCTTTGCGATAACTATTTAGAGTTGAACAAACACACAAGAGCAAAGAAATGCTGGTAAGGAACTTTAAAACTCTCAGGAAATGAGCCTGTGTATGACCAGCTTTGCTGACCGAGAAAAATGCAGGTTTGTCATTTTAATGATTTGATCGATAGAAAATCTTGTTTGCATTGAGGAGCTGCCTTTGAGTGTGACATCATTTGCCATTCTTTTGTCCTGGACAGAAGATTTACGCAGCTGCCGGGAGAGCATGTGCTTATAGCTTTGCAGATACAAATAATGGACTGTAGGATTTACCGTGTCCTATATGCATGATCTTCCTTGGTGCTCCTGAGAGCAACGTTCGTGTTTCATAGATGATAAACCCAGGCTCAGGGAGTTCAGTGACTCACCCAAGATCCCCCCGCGTCAGGGCTGCTTGTGCTGGGACTGAACTCGGCTCCTGACTCGGTTACTCTGGCTGCTCTAGTGGTCCCACCTGGCCCTCTGCCTTTAGCATCCTTTATACTGAACAAGGATCCCTCAGAGCTCACTGTGGCCTTTGCCTGCTCACGATGGAGCACTTTGGCTTCATGCTTTGAAAACCTCTCAGCATAGCCAGTGATGAGAGTGAAACCCTCTCTGGGCCAGGGGTACAGGACTGGGGAGCCGTGTGCCATCTCTGACACGAGGGAGCGGTCCCCAGAGCACCCTCTTGTTCAGTTGCTAAGTTGTGTCTGACTCACTAAGTTGTATGGGACCTCATGGACTGCAGCGCACCAGGCTCCTCTGTCCTCCCCTGTCTCCTGGAGTTTGATCAAATGCGTGTCCTTTGAGTCGGTGATTCTCTCTAACCATCTCATCTCTGCCGCCCTCTTTTTCCTTTCGCCTTCAATCTTTCCCAAATCAGGGTCTTTTCCAGTGAGTCGGCCCTTCGCATCAGGTGGCCAAAATGTTGGAGCTTCAGCATCGGTCCTTCTCATGTGTATTCAGGGTTGATTTCCCTTAGGACTGACGGGTTGGATCTCCTTGCAGTCCAGGGGACTCTCAGGAGTCTTTTCCAGGGCCACAGTTTGAAAGCCTTGTGCCCTCAGCAGTGTGCTTTCATGGATGCTGATAGCTAATTGCTGGGGTGTGCTCCCTTCAAATTGGCAACTTGTTTTCATTAGTTTGGGAGCAAAAATACCCTCAGGTCTGGAGCTGTTTTACTTTTCCTCCTCAAAATGTGTGTCCTGATTTTTTTATCCCCCACCACTGTCTCTTGTTATCACCTGTGTAACAGGGGCAAACAAAAATATTTTTTTTTTTAAATTCTCTTAACATTTCTTCAATTTCCTAATGACTTAAACCAAAAAAATTCTCCTTTTGTTCAACAGGTACTCCAATATCTTTGTCACCTCCCCGAGCCCGGATAACCTCCACACCTGTTTGAATTTGTGTTTAAAGGATTTGACGCTCTGCAGTATCAGGTAGGAAGTTAGGATAAGAGCTGATTTTGATTCCATGCTGAGTATAAATCCAGGTGAAGTCTGTAGAATGCAAACTTTTTTTCATTTCGAAAGCTTGTTTCTGACATTTGGTATTGGTTTGGCTCTTTCCCCATCAGGAGCATTTGGATTACGAGATCATTCAGTCTCTAAATCCTGAATTTAACAAAGCAGTGATTAGAGTGAACGTGTTCCGGGAACACAGGCAGACCATTCAGGTGAGGCTTGTTCCAAATCCTGCCAGGTGGGGCCAGCGTCCTGCTGCATATAAGTGTTCTAAGATGTCTCCTTTTATAGCTGTTTTGTGTGATGTGTAATTATGTATCTTTTAGACAGTGTTGTTGCTTCACATAAACCTGTTCCATATTTTCAGCCTCTTCTAAAGAAAAACATTCAAGTGAACTAACAAATGTATGTAAGCCAGATCGAAAAGTTGTAGTTTTGTCTCTTGAAAACTGAGAGAGTATGCTAATCAACTAAGAGAAATGGAATCATTTTCTCTGACATCATTTCTAATTCTGCTTAGTTACAGCAGGTTTTGAAACGATGCATCTATAGCTAGAACAATGACCTTAGCATTTGAAAGAAGAAAAGGTCTTTGAGAGATGTACTCTGAATCTTTGTGGTTTAGCCAGTGGCCTACTTTCCTTTTTAAACAGTGTTTCCCCGAAAGCTCTATAAATCTCCTGTGCTTTGTAAGCCTGAATGGTCTGTACTTGTCCAAAGGCTACAATTTTGTTAAATCATGACAGGCTTACAGAAGGGATGGGGCCCCATGGGCTCCTAATGGAGTAGGTCTATTGAGTATTTATTGGAGCTGGGCTGGGGTGGGAAGTGGGCCAGGTAAACGTGGCAGGTTACACCCTTGACCTTTGTGTATATGTCTGTCAAGGAGGTATACCTTCCATCAAAGATCTAGGCTATAAATAATGTTAAGTGCTCATGCCTTTTCCCTCAAGACTGTAATTTTTTTCTTGCTGAGTCTCTAGACTGTTCTTTCTGTAATTTCTTCCTACTTTGGTCTGGTTCTCTCAGCTTCGAGGAGGAAAGGCCATTGTTGGGGTGAGGGGCAGGCTGCAGGCAGTGAGGATACAGAGATCTGTGGAAACTTAAGAGAAATATACAAACCAAGGAAGGGAAGCCTTTCCCTGAAATGGCTGGCTCAGCCCTCGCTGCTCCTGGGGTCTGTCTTCAGAGATCCTCTCGTATTACCAGAGTCGTCTTGTCTCCGGCCTGGAGTTGAAGTGCAGAAGAGGTGACCTGACTTTATGAGGCAACATTTATGTCCCTTTGAGGCCTCTTCTTGTTGGAAGTTGAGATATAGAGGAATATTAGGTCTAAAGTCAGCTCTGCCTCTGCTGCTGTTACGAGGTGCTTGTTTAGTTCTTCTCTGTAAAAATCCAAGACATGAAACGAGTGGGGTCTCTGCTTCTTTGATCCCTCAACTTATTGCAAAACAGTTACAAAATCTTATTTGTAATGAAATACTTCAAACTACAGAAAAGCACAGAGACCAATGTAACATAATACTGAGGTGCCCAGCACTCAAGCCTAAGAAATGCTGGCATTTTGCTGCTTGCTGTGTTTGTTTCATATCTTAAAAGCCATTTATATTTTTGTTTTAAAGATCTAAAACCTCAGTGTATAAGTCCCTCTTGTACCCTTCCCCATCTGTGCCCTTCTGTTATTCCACTTAGATAACTCTGCTCTGAGATTGTGTATCTCCTTTCAATTCATGTGTTTATATTTCCATACATAATTATGTATCCATAAATGGTAGCATACCGTACTTGTCCTTTTCCAGCTTGCCTTTTTTTCACTCAACATTTGCTTTTGGGTTTGTCCAGATTGAAGCTTGAGATCTGATTTTTAAGCACTGTGTGAGTACATTACAGTTTGTATGTGTCTAGAATTGGAATTGTTGGGTTTTAGAATATGCATAGATTTCCATCTTCTCGGATTTTGCCAAATTCTCCTTTCAAGTGTTTGTGCGGAATTACCTTCGCCCCAGCACTTTGAGTTGTTGTTTCCCCATGTCCTCACAAACAGTGGTATTGACTGCTAATTAAATTTTGCCCACATGCATAGGAAGTGGGATCTCCTTGTTGTCTTCAGCATTGTGCTAATTACTAGTGCGGTTGAATACTGTTGTTGATGTTAATTGGCTCTTCAGGTTTCCTCTCCTGTAAAATACCTCTTCGTGGTCTTTTGCAAACTTGAAAGAAGCAGGAACCCCTGGAGGAACTGAAGAGGTTGTTGATGCGTGTAAGGGAGCCAAGTTCATGGCGAGTTTGTGACAGGCTAATAATACAAATGTGTGAGCACTAGGAAGAATGAGTCTTAGAAGTGTCCCCACCAGTGCAGGAAGAATTGGGCTTAGTATTGACGGTGTCACAGCAGGACACACAGTATGTGGCGTGTCGGAGATGCTTGGGAAACCTGAAGTCTTCCACTTCAGCCATCTCTGGGGCCAAGCCTGCCCCTGGCCCACAGGTCAGAGTGAGGCTGGGGGAAGCATGAGAAAGAGGGGAGAGAAAGGAAATGCAGGCATCACCTGTCACTCACCGGGTCCTAGGCAGAGCATTGGTGCAGACTTGCTTAATTTTACTAATTTACCTAATTTTTTTCTCAAGCAGCCATCAGTATTTCTTCCATTTTCTGGCGAGGTATCTGAGGCTCTGCGAGGAAGGGCCACACAGTCAGTGGTTGAACTGTAGTCCTCAGGCGTCTGACTCTAAGCTGTCCCTGCTTTGTCCTCCCAGGGAAGGAAGAATGAAAGAAAGAAGACAGAGGACGGGGGAGAGGGGAAGGAGAGGGCCTTTATGGTGACTCACCAGCGATTGCAGCCAATGGTATCAGGCGGCCAAGCTAACAATGTGCATTTTCCCTTCCTGCAGTACATACATCCTGCAGATGCTGTGAAACTGGGCCAGGCTGAGCTCGTTGTGATTGATGAAGCTGCTGCCATCCCCCTTCCCCTGGTGAAGAGTCTTCTAGGCCCCTACCTTGTTTTCATGGCATCCACCATCAACGGGTGAGCACCAGGGGCAGGACCTATTACCCCCTTTACAGGGTGTTGCCAGTTAGGTGGGATTTAGTGAATGTGACCTGGGCTTGGGCTGATTTCTAAAGTTTGAGTCTTCAGGCCCGCTTCACTCTCTCATCGGCCTTCTCCTTTACCTTTTCATAATAAACTACAGCTCCCTCTGGTGTGAGCTATAGCCCACCAGAACAGGCAACACCAGACTGAGGAGTTTCATTATCCAGTTGATGAATGTCTCCTGTCTAGGTCTACTAGGTTCTAGGGAGCACATGGATGGCAATACCAGTGTCTTGGGCTTCCCAGGTGCTGCTAGCGGTAAAGAACCTGCCTGCCAGGGCAGGAGATATAAGAGACTTAGGTTTGATCCCTGGGTTGGAAAGGTTCCCTGGAGGAGGGCATGGCAACCCACTCTAGTATTCTTGCCTGGAGAATCCCATGGACAGAGGAGCCTGGTGGGCTGCAGTCCATAGCGACACAAAGAGTCAGACGTGACCAAAGCGACTTAGGACACACACGCACCAATGTCTTATCCTCTCAAGTTGTGTGAAAATGTAGTATTAAAGTAACTGTGTAATTATCATAAGATAGCAGACTCAAGAGCCTTTTCAAAATTTTGAAATATTTAGTTGTTTGTTATGGAAAAGTGAGAAAGGGAAGGTAAGCAAAAAAATCCAGCGATCTGACTCTAGAGATAGCTTGTTAAAATTTTGGCGTACATTTATTTTACTTTCTCATTTTGAATAAGTACATAAACGTAGTTTCCATAATGTTTTGCATTTGCTTTTTCATGTAAAAATATACTGGGAATTCCTTGGTGGATCAGTGGTTAGGAATCTGAACTTCCTGTGCTGGTGGCCTGGGTTTGATCCCTGGTCAAAGAGCCAAGATCCCACAAACTACATAGTGTGGCCAGAAAAGAAAAAAAGAAAATACTGTGAAATCTGCCCAGGTCAATGTGTACTTGCCTTCATTGTTGATTTCTATATGGAAGTCACATTTTGAAGAAATAGTTCTATATTTTAGATTTATTATTTGACTGCTTTACTTACACTGAAAACAGTTAAATAGATGGATTTTACTTTTTGTGGTAACATCTTTATTGAGATATTATTCACCCACTATACAATTTACTCATTTAAACTGTGTAATTCAGTAATCTTTAGTATATTCATAGAGTTGTACAGCCATCACAATTTAGAACATTTTCATTTTCCCAGAAAGAAACCCCATACCCTTTAATTATCATCCTCTAATCCTTCCTTTTCCTCCGTTCTAGGGAATCACTGCTCAACTTTCTGTATGTTTGGATTTGCCTAGTCTAACTCTTGATATTGATATAAGTGGAATCTTTGAATATGTGGTCTTTTGTGATTGGCTTCTTTCACTAACCATAATGTTTGCTAGGTTCTTCCACGTAGCTTTTATCAGTACTTCATTCCTTTTCTTGGCCAAATAATATTCCGGTGTGTGCTTATGCACATCTTGCTTTTCCATCCGTCTGTTGATGATCATTTGTTTCTCTTGGCTAGTACAGTGCTGCTGTGAACATTCACGTACAGGTTTTGTGTAGACACGCTTTCTGTCTCTTGCGGGTATGCCTAGAAGTCAAACTAGTGAGTCAAATGGTAACTTTCTAACTGAAGAACTGCCAGATTGTTTCCCAAAGCAACACTACCATTTTACATTCGCAGCAGCAGTGTGTAAGGGTTCCATATCTTTGCTAACATTTATATATCCTTTTTGACCGTAGCCGTCCTAGTGAGCATGAAATGGTGTCTCAAGTGATCTTCATCTGCGTGGCCCTGTTAGTTGACTGATGTGGGGCACCCTATCATGTGCTTTTTGGCCATAGTGTATCTTCTTTGGAAAAGTATCTATTCAGGTCCTCTGTTCATTTTTCTAATTGAAAATTAGAAAAATTTTCTAGTTTATGTTCTCTTTCAAGGGAAAGTAGTCATGAAAAAAATTACTTAGATGGTGGATTTGTTTAATCTTGATTTTTCCAAACTGGAAATGCTCTCTGTTAATCTTTCAAGCATGCAACTTCTCGTTAATCGACCATTCATCTTTGTTCCAGTTCCATTATTCTAAAGGCTTTGTTCATGTCATCTTTTTGGTCGTTGTTTTTTAGTTTGTAGTACAACCCTGTGAGCTGTGTACACTAATCCCCTTTTGAGGAGGAGGCTGAGAGAAGTTGAGTTCCTGGCCCAGAGGTACTAAACGGACATGCCAGGACTTAGCCCAGGCCTAGATGACTCAGAGCTGAGCCACCATGCAGCCTAGCTTCCTTTGGGCAGGCACATGCCCTGCTGGAAGTTCAGAGGCGAAGGGCTGTTCTCAGCAAGCAGGAGTCTGGGGTTTCATCAGGTCGATCCCCTCCTGGAGAGGTAATTTGGCACCTTGAGCCTAACTGCCTTTGCTCTTTCTCCTAGCTACGAGGGCACTGGCCGGTCCCTGTCCCTCAAGCTAATTCAGCAGCTCCGCCAACAGAGTGCCCAGAGCCAGGTCAGCACCACTGCTGAGAACAAGACCACGGCGACGGCCAGGCTGGCATCAGGTACCCCCGGAGCTCTGGATGGGCCTGCGGGGCACAGCAAGTCACTTCACACTCTTCCTGGACCCTTCCCCTCGTGACACTGTGGGTGATAGCAGACCTTCTGACCATCAGGCAGAGAGGCTGAGTCCCTGGAGATGAAATTGCTTTGCTCTGAAGAACGGCAAACTGGTGACCAGACGGGGGGCTGACCTGGGCCTTCTGGTGACTGGATTCCTGTTTGTCACCATTTCGGGGCATTGCTTGCCTTGACGTAGTGAGACCTTTGGGGATTGGTGTCCAGACAAGTTGAACATCCACCGGAACAATTTAAAACCACTCAGTTTAAATTCTTGAGCCATATTTATGTGGGTACCACGTGACAGAGATAAAGTAGAACATTCGCCTTGATCTCCTGGACAAAATGTATTTAGTCTTTCATGTATTTTGAACAGTGCGAACCCTGCATGAGGTTTCCCTGCAGGAGTCGATCCGATACGCCCCTGGGGATGCCGTGGAGAAGTGGCTGAATGACCTGCTGTGCCTGGATTGCCTCAGCATCACTCGGATTGTCTCCGGCTGCCCCTTGCCTGAAGCCTGTGAGCTGTATCCTCCTGGGTTCCATTCATCCTGTGAAAGAGAGAGGGGATGATAGGAGAGTTAAACTGAAGGTTCTGGCCCTTTGCCCGCAGGCTGCTGCTCTGGGAAGAGGAGAGGGTGGAATGTTTCGATTTTCCTTCTCTTCCTTCCCTGATGTGTTTCTGTTTAGAACCAGGGCCTCCTCTTCCCAGGCTGAGGGAACCCACGTATCCAGGTTGTCCTTGGAAGTAGCGTGTCGTGTTCGGGGTTCTCTTTGCTATGTTTTGGTTGCTTAACCTCAAATCCAGCTACTATGTTAATAGAGATACCCTCTTTTGCTACCATAAGGCCTCCGAGGTTTTCCTCCAACGGCTTATGGCTCTCTACGTGGCTTCTCATTACAAGGTACCTGAAACCAGCCCTCAAGTGGACTTCAGCAGTGAATTCCAGCTCTTGGCAGTGCCCTTTTACTTGACTTTTTGCATCTTTCATTACCCAGTGGCTCAGGTGACCGTTCCTCTGGGACTACAATGTTCTGGCGTTGGCAGGGCCAGGGGCTCTACTTCAGGGCTGCATTTCCCATTCTGCAGGCTTGTCTTTTGCTCCAGCTTTGTATACGGAGCATGGAATTTCTGCATGTAGCTTCGTGTGTGGTGGCTGGAGAGGGTGATAAGTTTTGCCCATTTTAAAAGGGGTACTTATATTTCTTGCCAGTTGGCTGAATGGATGGGCCGAGATGACATAGCAGTTGTAATCTGGGGGGTGCTCTGTGACCTGAGACCAGCCTTACACCCCCAGCTATTTTTAGGGATCAGTGAATGAGAATTTAGAATATTTGGAGGTCTTAAAAACTAAAAAGATAACATTGGAAAGGACACTGTGTGTGTGTCTAGGTAGCATGTTTATGAATAATAGCCTTTAATAGAAGGCTGAAGGTGCTAGAAGCCCTGAGAGGTTTCCTAGAATAGCAGCCTCTTGCCAGGAGGAGCTTCACTTCCCCGCCGTGAGGTGTGTAGTGCTAACTAAGCAGTTCTCCGGCCCCGCTCTGCCGCCTCAGCGCTCGTGGTGAGGTGACTGCGAACACAGGAGGCGCGTCCCACTGAGGCCCTTATGGAGAGTGTCAGGCTGCCCAGCCGAGAGGCTGGCACGTGCTTTCCTGGGTTTCAGCACTCACTTGGCTTCGGGGAAGGCAGTTCTCCAGTCGTGATTCTGGAGTGGCCGCTCGAATAAGGACGGGATGAGGAGTGGTTCTCACTGACCGTGTTTGTGCTCCACAGAACTCTCCCAACGACCTTCAGATGCTTTCTGATGCCCCTGCTCACCATCTGTTCTGCCTCCTGCCTCCTGTGCCCCCAACCCAGAATGCCCTTCCAGAAGTGCTTGCCGTCATCCAGGTAGAGAAGCTGAGGTGTCCTTGTGGCATCGATTTGGGAACCGCTTAGGCAGTCAAGGATTAGTGGCTCAGTAACGGGAGTGCAGAAGCAGAAGCTGTTGATTCCTGAGCTGGAGCCAAGTGACTGGGTGTATCCAGACAGGCAGTCAGGGTGCAAAGGAAACCACCACCCTAACACACACCCAAAGCTTCACTGTTCATGGATGGCTGAAAGGCAGAACTGGCTTTGCATATTTTGACTTACAGCTCCTGAAACAGAACTTTGTTTTCCACTTTATTTCAAAAGCAATCCATGGTACTTGTAAAATTAAAAGGCAGATTGGAAACATGTTTTTAGTGCCTGGCATGTATTTATGCATTTCTTTATCATTTTTCTTATTCACAAATGTGGGATCATAGTATTTGGCAATCTTTTTTTCCAACATGTCAAATATTCATAATTTTCATAATTTTTAAGGGTTACAGTTGTATTTCATTACATGCACATACCGTATTTAACTGTGTTTACCCATGAGTTATTGTGAATTTGCACAGCTCTGTACAGAGCCATATGACCCTCCTGATCTTAATCGATGAGCTCACGTGTACACCGTCTGTGGAGACCCTCGTCTAGTGTGGTTTTGCTTTCTGGGCCAGGGGATGTCAGTATTCTGCCTCCTTAGGTGATGATGTCAGGATGCCCACAGGACATAGTAATGAAACTTCCCTTGCAAACAGATGAGTTGGTTACAAGGTTAAGTGTGAGTGAGAGTGGAAACAGCTGGCCTGGTTGGAGCCAGGGCAGGGCGCCGGTGAGGTTTGTGGGTGGGCACTCTGCCTGGAGCCGCCTCTCTCTGCACCGTCCTGCTTTCCCCACAGGTGTGCCTCGAGGGGGAGATTTCACGCCAGTCCATCTTGAACAGCCTGTCTCGGGGCAAGAAGGCTTCAGGTGACCTGATCCCATGGACAGTGTCAGAACAGGTGAAGTGCTTTCCCTGGGGTGTTTCGAGGGGCACGCTGGCAATGTTGGAGGCTGTCTTTTGTTGCTAAGTTACTGACTTGTGCCTCCCTCACAGTTCCAAGACCCGGACTTTGGCAGTCTCTCAGGTGGAAGGGTGGTTCGCATTGCTGTTCACCCGGACTATCAAGGGGTAACGTGCCCTCATGCCCGCAAACCTGGCATGCTACCACTAGTTGCAGGCGTGTTGCTGGCCGTCATTAGGCCAGGTGCACTCGGTTGTTTAAATAGGAAGCTGGTCAAGGAGTAGCAGACCCAGGTGCTGAGGGCGATTTGCCCGGGGCTGGGTGGGCAGGCGGGATGGTTGTATATGGTTGCTCTTCCCTTTGTGAGGACAGAGGGCTGGTGAACCAGATCTTACTCTCATGACTGCCTGTCTTGGAAGTCTCCACTGAGGAGTTAGCTGGAGAGTCATCAGTTTGGAGCTGGCTGAGCCATGGACCAGAAAGCGTGGCCAGTTGGCCTCCCACTCGGGTGGCAGATGGGCGGGCTAGATGGTGCAAGAGTGAGGATCTTGCTACATGAGGTCTTGAGGGTCTCTGCTTTGACCTTGCTGGGGAGTTTCATTGGTTCTCTTTGCCAAGGGCAGGGTGACCCAGAGTGAGGCTTTCTAGAAGTGGTACAGGGGTGCAGAAGTGCTTAGATGCTGAGGACATCTCTGCTCCCCTCGCCTGTTTCCCTCGTGTGTGCTCACAGATGGGCTATGGCAGCCGAGCCCTGCAGCTGCTACAGATGTACTATGAGGGCAGGTTCCCTTGTCTTGAGGAGAAGGTTCTGGAGACGTCGCAGGAGATTCACACCGTCAGCAGTGAGGTAAGCGTCTTTGGCTGGGCTCCCGGTTCCTGGCAGAGACCAGGTTTCTCTCTGGGTCTTCGGGATTGTCCTCAAGAGCAGTCTTGTGGTCTGGGCTAATCTGGGCCGCAGCAGCTGAACTCCTCTCTGATTTTGGAGACACTTCTCTCTCTAGCTAGCACTGAAACCGAGGCTCTCGGATCAGCGTCATCAGCCTCATCTGGAGACGTGTTAAGTCTATCAGTCCCTGAATTGAGGCAATAGGGTAGGACCCAGTAATCTGGGTCTTAACAAGCTCCCAGGTGATGCTGATGCACCTTTGAGCTTGAAGCCCTACTATCTACAGTCTCCTCCCCTCAGTACTGAAGCCAGACCCAAGGAAGCTCTGGATATAGCACTAGGAACTGGGGCAGCTTTTCACGCGGGTTCATTTGGTTTTTCACACCGTGCCTGTTCTAGAGGTGGGGAGGGCTTGTATTTAAGGTCAGGCTCAGAGGTATGTCGCTTCCCAAGACACTGGAGCTGTGTGGTGGCAGACCTGCATCTTCAGCCCATCTTGAGAACCCTGCCTCTGTCTCTTTGTACATGTGTTTGGTGTTTCTAAAGATGTGGCTATTTCCTGAATTCTGGGTTCTGAGGAGTGTGATTCCAGGCTTGTGTGGGGGTTTAGGATTCTTGGGAATGATCACCGGGCTTAGCGGCGTGTTTTCATTTTTAAAACCATGGGAACAAAGCTAGAAACCCGCCCCAGTTTTTGGTGTGTTTGTCCAGAGCCTGGTGTAGCTGGGGTGCTTGGGCATGTCGCTAACCTTCCTCCTCCACTGCTGGGTGGACCTGCCGTCCCCTGGCATCCGCCAGGCCGTCAGCTTGTTGGAAGAAGTTGTCACTCCCCGGAAGGACCTGCCTCCCTTACTTCTCAAGCTGAACGAGAGGCCTGCTGAACGCCTGGACTACCTGGGGGTGTCCTATGGCCTGACCCCTAGGCTCCTCAAGTAAGTGTCCTCTGGGCCCTGGCGTCCCGAGAGCTCGCGTTCTCCAGACTGTGTCTGTCTGTTTTGGGGCAGCGGCCATCGGAGACTCCCCGTGGCCCTTGCCAGCCTTGTATGCCAGCTGCTCCCAGAAGGCACACGTGGCGACCTGCTCTCTTGTGTCTTTGCAGGTTCTGGAAACGAGCTGGGTTTGTTCCTGTTTATCTGCGACAGACCCCGGTGAGTGAGGCGTGTGGCAAAGAAGGGGCTGGCGACAGGAGTGTCCCTGCAGAGCCCTGGTTCCTCTGGCTCCACTCGGAGCAGGCGTCCCTGTGCCGCCAGGAGCTCGGCTCTGATGGCCCCGGGGCAGCCGGCCTCGCTGAGAGGCCACGTGGTCGCACTGTTCCTGCCCCCACCTCCACCCCACACAGTCGAGCGGCTTTGTGCTTGACTGAGATGGCAGAGGTGCACGTGGACTCGTTCCCCCGGTTCTGGAATCCTGTCACTGGGGGCCTTTTCGAATACGCACTTTTTAAAAAAACAGGAAGGAAAGTGGTTTTAGCAGTGCTTTGAGGTAAGTTGGTGTCTGAAGGAGGGATGTGATTGTGTGGTTAACAGAACCGTGGAGAATAAAGTGGAAGGTGGGAGAGCTAGTGAGTCAGGTTATTAGAAAAAATAGCACCTGTGGTGAATCAGGCAGTGAGTAAGATAAACCTGGAAAGCTTGTTTTCTGATGAGTGGAAATAGCACAGTGAGCAAACAAGAAACCCTCAGGTGGCGATGGTGTGGTGAGCGGCCAGGCTTCTGGGGTGACCTTTCACACTGCAGCCCGAACGGTCAGAGTGGGCCAGCGGTGTAACAGCCCTGCCCGCAGAGAAGAGCGCTTCCAAGCAGAGGGCACAGCAAATGTGAGGACCTGAGGTGGAGAGGACACGGGTGATTGGAAGGAGATACAAGGCCGCTGTGGCTGGAGGACCCTTGAAAGGGTGGAGGCTCATGGCAGGGCAGCTCCCTGTTCTGGTGGAGGGAGGGGTTAGAGGGAAGGTTCGGGGCTGCCGTGTGGACAGTGGACCGCAGTCGAGGCGGGGAGATGAGCGGATGAGAGGGGTGACGTGGCTCAGGGGGATGCAGTGAGCGGAGAGAAGGGGCCAGATGCCAGGGGTGTTTGGAAGGTGAACTGGGTAGGGTCGAAGGTGGAGATGTGGGAGATGAGCGAGCAGGAGGCTTGAGGGCAGTGCTTTGATTTGTGGCTCGAGAAACTGGGTGTTGGAAGTGCTGTTCACTGAGATAAGACTCAGTGGGGAGGACCAGGTTTGGAGGTGGAAGTGAGAACTGTTTTGGGGTCTAATAAGACCTCTGAGTGGACCTTAAGGGGCTGGCGACAGGAGTGTCCCTGCAGAGCCCTGGTTCCTCTGGCTCCACTCGGAGCAGGCGTCCCTGTGCCGCCAGGAGCTCGGCTCTGATGGCCCCGGGGCAGCCGGCCTCGCTGAGAGGCCACGTGGTCGCACTGTTCCTGCCCCCACCTCCACCCCACACAGTCGAGCGGCTTTGTGCTTGACTGAGATGGCAGAGGTGCACGTGGACTCGTTCCCCCGGTTCTGGAATCCTGTCACTGGGGGCCTTTTCGAATACGCACTTTTTAAAAAAACAGGAAGGAAAGTGGTTTTAGCAGTGCTTTGAGGTAAGTTGGTGTCTGAAGGAGGGATGTGATTGTGTGGTTAACAGAACCGTGGAGAATAAAGTGGAAGGTGGGAGAGCTAGTGAGTCAGGTTATTAGAAAAAATAGCACCTGTGGTGAATCAGGCAGTGATAAGATAAACCTGGAAAGCTTGTTTTCTGATGAGTGGAAATAGCACAGTGAGCAAACAAGAAACCCTCAGGTGGCGATGGTGTGGTGAGCGGCCAGGCTTCTGGGGTGACCTTTCACACTGCAGCCCGAACGGTCAGAGTGGGCCAGCGGTGTAACAGCCCTGCCCGCAGAGAAGAGCGCTTCCAAGCAGAGGGCACAGCAAATGTGAGGACCTGAGGTGGAGAGGACACGGGTGATTGGAAGGAGATACAAGGCCGCTGTGGCTGGAGGACCCTTGAAAGGGTGGAGGCTCATGGCAGGGCAGCTCCCTGTTCTGGTGGAGGGAGGGGTTAGAGGGAAGGTTCGGGGCTGCCGTGTGGACAGTGGACCGCAGTCGAGGCGGGGAGATGAGCGGATGAGAGGGGTGACGTGGCTCAGGGGGATGCAGTGAGCGGAGAGAAGGGGCCAGATGCCAGGGGTGTTTGGAAGGTGAACTGGGTAGGGTCGAAGGTGGAGATGTGGGAGATGAGCGAGCAGGAGGCTTGAGGGCAGTGCTTTGATTTGTGGCTCGAGAAACTGGGTGTTGGAAGTGCTGTTCACTGAGATAAGACTCAGTGGGGAGGACCAGGTTTGGAGGTGGAAGTGAGAACTGTTTTGGGGTCTAATAAGACCTCTGAGTGGACCTAGGGAATAGGCAGTTGACACAGGAATCGAGAATTCAAAGAAGAGGCTGGGCCTGGAGACAGATTTGAGAGTCCTCAGTGTGTTCTTAACAGAACATACTCCTGGGTAAAGGATTTTGGAGGGGGTCAGTGTCTGCTTTCTTCACAGCTGTAACCCCAGCACTTAATAGCATCTGTTGTGTATAGTGTGTGTTCAGTAAATACTTTTGTTCAGTGAGTAAGTTTTTAAAGCTGTTGAAAATAGGGGCTGAGAATAAAGGTGAGTCCTTGGACATTCCAGCATTTAGAGGAATGAGTTGGAAAATACATCAAGGTAGGGGGCTGAGGAGGAAGAGCTGTGATCTGTAGGAGAAGGGCAGGTTTGTGGTTTAAAGAAGGGAAGTCAAGAGAATGAATAAGTTGAGGACAGTTGACCGTTGGACTCTTGCACTGGTGATTGGAGTGGAGGTGGCCTCTGAGAAGGGCTTACCCTGATGGGAGAAGAGAAGGAGGTGAGGAGATAGGCTGAATAGGTGGTTCCTACACGAGGCAGAGGGGCCAGAGGAATAGGTCACTGGAGGGGGATTGGAGCTGGGATGGGCTCGTCAGCCGGGAAATTCCAGGACATGCTGGTCGGCTGCAGGGTGTGGTCCTGCAGAGCTCATGCAGACACAGGTGAGGGGGGCTGATGACAGGTCTGCAGGCTCGGAAGAGGCCGAAGGGCAGGAGAGGGGCCCAGTGCATCCCCGACAACTGGAGGACAGTGAAGAGTGTGGGCACAGAGGGCGTCATGCGACTTATGGAGGTTATGCCGGGAGGGTGACGTTCTCCTGATTGCTCTGTTTTGCTGGAGAGGGGAGCAGCAGCTCAGAGGGAGTGTCGGAGGTGTGGTTTTGGAGAGCTCAAGGTCGGTATCCAAGGGAGATGCCCATTTTCGAGTTCAGTGAGGACCACTGGGTGTGTGGCTGCCTCCACGGGGCAAGGGCGGCTGTTGAGGGGCTGGGTCCTCATCAGCGAGGCTGGTGAGTCTGGGGTGTGGCCTCGGCTGTCGACTGCAGGGAGCACACTGGAGCCAGTGAGTTCAGCACCGACCGTGGTGCGTCCTCGTGTTCTGATACCGTGCACTGCTTGCTTATGACTTGGTGGTGGCATTTTGTTACTTGAATGCCCTTCAGTTGAAATCTGTTAGGCATTTTTATGGTGTTGGGCTGTGTGGTTGTTGTGTAGTAAAAACTCTTACTGTTCACTGTTTTGGAACCTAAAGGAGCCTGCCCTTGGAAGCCTGTTGCCAGCGTGAGAGCCCTCGCCATGCTGTCTGCTGGCCATGGAGGCTTTGCTGTGAGCGCCCAGAACATGTTGATTGGGTCATGTGGCGTTTAAGCTGTAATGCCTCTCCCCTCGTATCTGACCTGGTGTGAGCCAGGGGCCCACAGCAGAAGGTGTGCTCCGAAGGTTCGAGCAGCTTTGCTCCATCGCAGGGGCCACCAGGACAGAGTAGCCTCTGGAAGCTGTCATGTAGGCAGTGGGCCCTGCGAGAATGAGGGCGAGGCCGCCCCTCCCTCTGGGGAGGAAGCAAGGGTCCATAGAGCATGCTTACCCATGCACGTTGACAGGGGCTTCATAAAGGGGGCCTTGGTGCCAGTCAGGGATCTGTGTTCCCCAGAATGACCTGACTGGAGAGCACTCGTGCATCATGCTGAAGACGCTGATGGATGAGGAGGAGGCAGACCAGGGAGCCTGGCTCTCCGCCTTTTGGAAAGGTGAGTGGGCCGAGGACCTGGGGGCCAGCCAGGTGGTGGGCCCCGGGCCCTGCAGACCTCTGACTTCGTCTGGTTGGACCCGCAGATTTCCGAAGGCGGTTCCTAGCCCTGCTGTCTTACCAGTTCAGCACCTTCTCTCCTCCCCTGGCTCTGAACATCCTCCAGAACAGAAGCATCGGGAAACCTGTGCAGCCGGGTGAGCTGGCCAGGCGGCTTGAGGGCTGGCGGGGCTTGGTCGTGCGGAACGTATGAGAGGTGGGCGTGTGGTCCAGGAGGCGGGCTAGAGTAGGCGTGGAGGCACCAGCTGCAGGCCTGTATCCCCCGCCGCCGCCTCCGCTCAGCAGTCACTGCCCCATCACAAGACCTCTGTCCCGCGCTGTGCCTGTCATCCCCACGGCAGGACTAGAGGCTTCTGTGACTTGGCTGCAGAGACATATGTAAGGCCTGCAGCTAGTCAGTTCCTGGAACCTGTCCTAAATCCTGTGAGCTAGGGCAACTAGCTCAATTCTGAGGCTCCATTTCCTCATTCATGAAATTGTAATAAGAATCTGCTGCCAACCTTCTGTAGCCAACACATAGAAATGCTTTGGGCACACAGATTCTGTTTGAATACTTAAAATATAAAAAAGGTGTAAAGGATCATTAGTGCTAACAGCTGTGGGGGTTAAAAACTCTTACTGTTCACTGTTTTGGAACCTAAAGGAGCCTGCCCTTGGAAGCCTGTTGCCAGCGTGAGAGCCCTCGCCATGCTGTCTGCTGGCCATGGAGGCTTTGCTGTGAGCGCCCAGAACATGTTGATTGGGTCATGTGGCGTTTAAGCTGTAATGCCTCTCCCCTCGTAGTCTGACCTGGTGTGAGCCAGGGGCCCACAGCAGAAGGCGTGCTCCGAAGGTTCGAGCAGCTTTGCTCCATTGCAGGGGCCACCAGGACAGAGTAGCCTCTGGAAGCTGTCATGTAGGCAGTGGGCCCTGCGAGAATGAGGGCGAGGCCGCCCCTCCCTCTGGGGAGGAAGCAAGGGTCCATAGAGCATGCTTACCCATGCACGTTGACAGGGGCTTCATAAAGGGGGCCTTGGTGCCAGTCAGGGATCTGTGTTCCCCAGAATGACCTGACTGGAGAGCACTCGTGCATCATGCTGAAGACGCTGATGGACGAGGAGGAGGCAGACCAGGGAGCCTGGCTCTCCGCCTTTTGGAAAGGTGAGTGGGCCGAGGACCTGGGGGCCAGCCAGGTGGTGGGCCCCGGGCCCTGCAGACCTCTGACTTCGTCTGGTTGGACCCGCAGATTTCCGAAGGCGGTTCCTAGCCCTGCTGTCTTACCAGTTCAGCACCTTCTCTCCTCCCCTGGCTCTGAACATCCTCCAGAACAGAAGCATCGGGAAACCTGTGCAGCCGGGTGAGCTGGCCAGGCGGCTTGAGGGCTGGCGGGGCTTGGTCGTGCGGAACGTATGAGAGGTGGGCGTGTGGTCCAGGAGGCGGGCTAGAGTAGGCGTGGAGGCACCAGCTGCAGGCCTGTATCCCCCGCCGCCGCCTCCGCTCAGCAGTCACTGCCCCATCACAAGACCTCTGTCCCGCGCTGTGCCTGTCATCCCCACGGCAGGACTAGAGGCTTCTGTGACTTGGCTGCAGAGACATATGTAAGGCCTGCAGCTAGTCAGTTCCTGGAACCTGTCCTAAATCCTGTGAGCTAGGGCAACTAGCTCAATTCTGAGGCTCCATTTCCTCATTCATGAAATTGTAATAAGAATCTGCTGCCAACCTTCTGTAGCCAACACATAGAAATGCTTTGGGCACACAGATTCTGTTTGAATACTTAAAATATAAAAAAGGTGTAAAGGATCATTAGTGCTAACAGCTGTGGGGGTTTCCCCCCCCCCCCGTTGGTTGGTATGTGAATGTGTGTCTCTTTTGGGATCAATTTTATTTGGGTGGAAAAATCTGTTTCTGGAGCTGGGGGTGGGAGCCTGTGTGCTGCCTGCGAAGCTGGGTCCTGAAGAGAAGTGATGAAGTGGGGAAAATGCTGGGGTCCTCTAACCCCAGGGCACTGATGCTCAGAGTCCCGTGCCAACACGAGGGTCACACACCATCCACCCCCATTTCAGCCCCAGCGCCTCCCCTCTACATGAGGAGGTCAGGGCTGCCTGAGGCGGGGTGTTGTATGGGTGGGCAGGCACTTTCGGGTGGTCCTCCCCTGCTCTGGCTGGAGACTGGTGGAGGAACAGCTGCTGGGTGCCACCCGGGGACCCTTGTGTGCGCCGTGTGGGAATCCCAGCAAGGGTGTCAGGCTGCCCTGACCTGTCTGGCTCTGTCGCATGTCCAGCCCTGTGCCGGGAGGAGCTGGAAGCACTCTTCCTCCCCTACGATCTGAAGAGGCTGGAGATGTACTCACGGAACATGGTTGACTATCACCTCATCATGGACATGATCCCGGCCATCTCCCGGCTGTATTTCCTGAACCAGCTGGGGGACCTGGCCCTGTCTGCGGCCCAGTCGGTAGGTTACCTGCTGCTCGTGTGCTGGCTTTGTGGAGCAGTTTATATGCTGAGAGTTGGTCGGCTGCTGTGACATAACCTTGGGCATTTAGTTCTTCGTGGTTCTGATAGCATTTACTTCTTCATGATTCTGATGAAGGGGTAGGGGTCCCCTTTTGCAGGTAGGGGACCCTTGGGCTCTCCAGTCAGGCCATGCACCCAGCAAAACAGCTAAAGAGCTGCTGTCTGAATCCACATTCTTCTACCCCACCATGTGCCTCGATTCTTTCTCTGCTTATCAGAGGTCCAAGAGCACCCTGTATTGTAACACAGCTGTGAAGCGGCTGTTTGCCGGGATAAGAAGTTGGTCTGGGGATTTCAGGAGGAAGGCATGCTTCCTGGTGGATGAGCGGGAAGATTCCTAGTGGTGCCAGTCAACGTTTTGACCAAGGGAGAGTAACTCTGGTTCTCGGTGCCATTTTAACGGATAAAAGCCTGTTCTAGCAGCCACTCCAACAGATTTCCTGTCTCCCAGGCTCTTCTCTTGGGGATTGGCCTGCAGCACAAGTCTGTGGACCAGCTGGAAAAAGAGATCGAGCTGCCCTCGGGCCAATTGATGGGACTTTTCAACCGGATCATCCGCAAGGTTGTGAAGGTAACCTCAGCTCAGGGCAGGATTTTGGCCCATTTTCTGCCCAAAGATGCAGAAATGTTAACATTTGGTTCTGATTGTCTCAGATCTCTCTCTCTCTCTCTCTCTCACACACACACACACACAGAAATGGGGGGCTTCAGCTGTAACATTCTCTCCCAGAGGCACCCCGATTGGAGTGTACCTTATCTCCCCTCTTTTCCTGCTCCCCAACAAGTGTGCGCTCCCCGGAGTGTGCGCTAAATGGTTGAGTAACGAATGGTTGGGTCTCGGCTGCTCCTTCATCTTGTGCTTCTTGGCCTTGGTTTTTTGTAGCTGTTCAATGAAGTGCAGGAGAAGGCCATCGAGGAGCAGATGGTGGCAGTGAAGGATGTGGTTATGGAGCCCACAGTGAAGACGCTGAGCGACGACTTGGTACAAACACCGAACCTCTTCTCTCTGCCCTGCAGGAAGGGCCCTCGGCACTGGGGTCCTAGGGTGTGAGGAGCGCACTCCCCAGGTTTCCCTGCCTTCGTGTGTGCTCCCTGCCCTGGACGAGGCCTCCCGCTGAGTGTGTGGGAGAGCCAGCAGCCAGGCAGCTTCTGTTGCAGTACTTGTTTGTCCTTCTAGATTTTTCAGAAGGCATGTTTTAACGTTCATGTACACTTTAGTAAGAGCTTCCTCTGCAGGTGTGGGAGGTGGTGAACGTGGTGAAGGAGAGGTCTGCTGGTGGTTGTGACGGTGTTCCTCCTCCTCAGCTCTGTCTGATTTGTCCCCTGCCTGACTCTGACCACAGGATGAAGCAGCCAAGGAGTTTCAGGAGAAACACAGGAAAGAAGTGGGGAAGCTGAAGGACATGGACCTTTCTCAGTAAGGCCCCTTGGCTGCTCGTGGGAAGCACAGAGACTCAGCTCATTTCTTCTAATTCATATCCTGGGTGCCCCGAAAGCTCTGTTTCATGGGATTGTTCTTAGAAGCACTAATAGCTAAAAACCTCCCCGTTCACTATTTGCATAATTTTGAAAGATTTGTTTTCCCCAGATCTGCTCTGCCACTTTGTAAGTCATGACTTGCAAATGGTATTGTGTCCCAGGCCCCTCAGGGGAGGGGGCTGCTGATCCTTAAGCGCCCACTTTCAGTGGCTACTTTTTAATACTTGGCTTTTGATGTGAATTTGAAGAAAGGGTTCTATGGCCAACATTCCAACAAAACTCCCTTGCTCTCCAACCTTCTTGCCCTGGAAGTTACAGCCCTTTTTGAGCTTCAGCTACAACAGTGGTGCCTGCCCCGTAGATTGTGAATAATGCTCCGGAATTTGGTGGCCTCTGAGCCTTTTTGACCTGTAGTCCCATTGCCGAGTCATTATGGATGGTGGTTGGACATCAGATGGAGGCAGCCTGGGCGTCCGAGAGCAGGGTATTGAGCTTTGCCCTCGGCTTTGCAGCATCAGACCCTTAACTTGCCAGGACTGCTAGATCCCAGAGGTTGGGGGGGACAGGGTGCAGTCCAGGGGTTTGTGGGCTGTGGAGGTGGGGGCAAGCAGGGAGATGGTGGGGGTGACAGGAGGCTTCTCTTGGGTGGTTGGTGAGTCAAGTGGGAGAAGTCAGGTGGCTGCCTTCTGTGCCCGTGACCCCTGCTTGCTCCGGTGGCGTTCCCCTGCTCTCTGATGTACAGACGCTGGCATATCTCAGCCTGGCTTTCACAGCAGGATGTGTGTGATGAGAACGTCACCACTCTCTTACTTTCTTTTAAGCTGTCTTCTCTTCCTTTGAGCAGGCTTTGATATATCCTTTTATTTTTATAGATATGTAATCCGTGGGGACGATGAAGAATGGAATGAAGTTTTGAACAAAGCCGGGCAGAATGCCTCGATCGTCAGCCTGAAAAGGTGAGGGCCCGGCATCCACCAGGCAGGGGAGGCCTTTTGGCCCCCCGCCTCTGCTTCCCTAGTAGCTTTCACTTGGGAAAGGAGGCTGGTGCAGGTGCTTTGAGGAGTCACTGTTCTCTCCTTTGAGGGTTGCTCCTTTTGTATCGAATCTCCTACTAATCAGTTGGAGGCTGGATCTCTGCGCCCCTCATATTCCTAGACTTGTCAGGGAGCTGGGCTTGAACATCCTTGGAGTTGCTGCTGACTAAGCACTTCCTGGGGGCTTTAATGCAGCTTTCCCTTCACGCTCAGGACAACAGAGGTGGCTTTTTTCTTACATCACTGCTTTTCTTTTATTGAAGTGTAATTGACTTACAGTGTAGTGTAATTGACTTATAGTATTGCTGTACCACAGTGAAATGACTCAGTTAAACATATATATAGTTTTTCGTATTCTTTTCAATTATGGTTTATCATAGGATCTTGAATGTAGTTCCCTGTGCTGTATAGTAGGACCTTGCTTGTCCATTCTGTATATGCCTGTTTGCATCTGCTAATCCCAGGCTCCCACTCCACCCCTCTCCTGCCTCCCTCCCCCTTGGCAACCACAGGTCTGTTCTCTGTTTCTGTGACAGTTTCATAGAGCGGTTCGTTTGGGTCACATTTTAGATTCCAGATATCAGTGGTGTCATATGGTATTTGTCGTTCTTCTGCTTTTTTCACTTAGTGTGATGATCTCTGGTTGCACCCATGTTGCTGCAAATGGCATGATTCCATTCTCTGTATGGCTGAGTATTACTTCACTGTATATACGTACTGCATCTTCTTTCTCCATTCACCTCTCAGCGGACATTTAGGCTGCTTCCGTGTCTTGCTGCTGTGAGCAGTGCTGCTGTATTCGTAGGGGTGCATATACATTTTTGAATAATAGTTTTGTCTAGAAATATACCCAGGAGTGGGATTGCTGGATCATAGGGTAATTCTTAATCTGCCGAGGAACCTCCATGCTGGTTTCCGTTGTTGTTCAGTCCATCTCTCTGTGACCCCATGGACCGCAGCACTTTAGCCTTCCTTGTCTCTCGTCATCTGGAGGAATTTGCTCAGATTCATGTCCATTGAGTCCGTGATGCCATCCAATCATCTCATCCTGTTTTCCATATTGATTGCACTAACTCACATTCCCACCAACAGTGTAGGAGGGTTTTCTCTTCTCCACACTTGCTCTTTGTTAATTTGTAGCATTTGTTAATTGTAGACTTTTTAGTGATGGCCCTTCTGACCAGCATGAGGCAGTACCTCTGTGCTT
Source organism: Madoqua kirkii (assembly GCA_006408675.1). Taxonomy (NCBI): domain Eukaryota; kingdom Metazoa; phylum Chordata; class Mammalia; order Artiodactyla; family Bovidae; genus Madoqua; species Madoqua kirkii. The sequence goes on along the minus strand of SJYC01140194.1, from coordinate 17,033 downwards.
TTGACTTGCATTTCTCTAACACTTGGCAGTGTTGGGCATACTTCCATGTGTCTGTTGGCCGTTTGTATGTCTTCTTTGGAGAAAGGTCTCTAGGTCTTCTGCACATTTTTTTTTCTTTTTATTGAGCTGTAGGAACTGTTTGTATATTTTGGAAACGGAAATCAAGCCCTGGTTGATTGCATCATTTGCAAATGTTTTCTCCCATTCTGTAGGTTTCTTTTTGTTTATGGTTTCCTTTGCTGTGTGAAAGCTTGTAAGTATGATTAGATCCCATTTATTTATTTTTGTTTTTATTTCTATTTGGGAGACTGACCATGAAAACATTGGTATATTTGTCACAATGTTTTTACCATGTTATCTTCTAGGAGTTTTATGGTTATATCAGTGCTTTAAAGATGAAGTAATAACCAAGGCTCTCAGGTATTAAGTAACTTCCTAAGAAGCATATAACTAATGAGACAGCCAGAATCAGGACCAGGTCTGTCCACTGCAAAGCCCATAGTTTTACCTGTTGTACTCCCCTTCCTCTAAGCCAGTGGTTCTCAACATTTTGGGTTGTGGACCCCCAGTGGCTTTTGTGCATGTTGGTTGTATCTGTCAGTATTTCCCATTTTAGAAATGAAATACTGAGAAGTTAAAAAAAAAAAAGTTTTCTCATTCAAAATTAAGTCATGGACTCATTATGGGTTTAAAAAAATTAATAACCTTTTCATAAAAATTTCAGTGAGAAAAGTGGGAATATTTTACATTTATGTTTTTCCGAATCTCTTTAATATTTGGGAAACTAGATAGCAGCTGGATTCTCTCATCTGCTTCTGCCTTTAATCTGCTGTGCTATCATACGGCTTGTAGCCTCTGGAAAATAGAATAGTTGGGAGAGAATGAAAGTGGAAAAGGCAGATTATGTCTTAGGATTGTTCTGAAAATAGCTTTGACTTTGGGGTCCACCTGGAGGGATCTTGGGGAGCTCCAGAACTCCTTGGACTGCTTTTTGATAAACCCTTGCCCCAGCTACTTCTCTGCAGAGCCACGTGTTTGAGGATGGCAGTAGTTCTGTGGGCCGGAACCTTCACTGGAGTTTCCCTGGGGAACACAGTGAGGCCTCCCCTGCCCTGGGCCTCTGGAGATGAGGCTTCCAGGGTTGGCTTGGGGGTTCGTGGAGAGGGTGAGTTGTTGGCATTGCCATCAACAGGGTCCCCTGAAGAGTTTATTTGGGAAGAGGACAGCTTGTGACTCTAGGAGCCATAGACCCCTGAAATCAGGATATCCTCTTCTGCCATCTCCATAAATCGCTGTGCAGCCTGGAGGTTTCCCCCATCAGTGCTGGCCTCGTTTTACGATGGTCTCTGTCGTGGCACAAAAGCCCACTGTCAGTGTGTTCTAATTTCTGGTTTGGACAAAAAAGCAGGCGTGGCCCAGGGCTGATGGTGGCCGCCGCCTTGACCATGGTGGCTTTGGAGCGAGGCCGGCTGCATGCCCGGTGTGTGGCACCCTCGTCCCGTGCTCCGCCGCTCCTGCCCCTGGGTTGGCTGTCACCGCCTGGAGGAGCCTCCTGCATTACTACCCAGTCTGCGTGGCTATTCGTGCGTCCACAGTTCAGAGCTAACGTCAGGGCTTGTGCTTTTGGAGGTGAAAACACTGCCATTATGTATGCATTTGAGGCAGCTTTTCTTTGTTTTATTAGCAGTCATTTCATTCAGGTGATGTTAATGGTCTCTGGACAGAATTGTTCACCCTCTCCTTCTAAGGAGATGTTTGTTTCCAGGGCAGAATGAGACTGGAGAGAAATTTGTAACCTGTAAGCGGGAAGGAAGGTGGCCGTTTCTGAGCTATTCCCCTGTTACTCTGTCAGTGAGGGACCAGTGGCCAGCTGAAGTGTGTCCCTATTCCTTTGGGCTTTCTTCTTTCTTAGGAAAGATAACAGCACATCAAAAAGTACTGTATGGTTTTTCTGGGAATTTCATGCTTTGTATTATATTGGGGACTATCCTCACGGTCACTGGGATAATGTGTCTGGTTTCCTGGGTAATCTTCAGTGGTAATTGATGGGAATGAATTTTTCTTGTGATGTCTTGGATTTTTAAGTTTTAGGAGGGGAAATGTACAGATTTCAGGAGTTCAGGTGTGGGTTTTTTTCCTCCACAGACTAAGCTTGGTCAGGGCGGGAACGGGGTTAGTACGCTGTGTCCTCAGCCGCCAGCCAGCACAGTGCCCTGTAGGCCTACAGAGAACACGTCTGTGTAATTGCACATTCTTACATCAAGTTTCAGATGACGGAAGCCCTTTTTCAGACAAAGCAGAGCAGTCTGAAAGAGGTAACAGATATAGCGTGTTTTTCTTTCAACTCTTTTTTTTTTTCTTTTCCAGTGACAAGAAAAGGAAGCTGGAGGCCAAACAAGAACCCAAACAGAACAAAAAGTTGAAGAAAAACAGAGATATGAAGAACAAAAAAGATATGAAACTGAAGCGGAAGAAATAGAGGAGAGACACGGGCGTCGGCGGCTGACTCGTAAGGAAATACCCTGACTTGCGGGACTGACTCTGGCAGGCCTGAGTGGCAGCTGACTGGACTATTAAAAGCAACAGGATCCCCAGGAAACCCAGAAGCGGGCCAGGAATTCAGTCTATGGGCTGAACATGGCTTACAGCAGCGTTGCTTCCGAGGGGGTCTGCTTAGAACGCGATGGTTGGCGCTCGATATTGCCGTCTCTCCTCCCCCCAGTCCAGGCCTCCCTTTCCCATCCGTTTATATTTCGCTTTGGGCCCAGCTCTCTCCATTCCTCCTTGCACGTGTTGAAGCCGTGGTGGCTCTCGTCTCTTCTCGAGCATCAAGTACACGGCTGTCAGGAGACCCCGGAGGCGGCAGGGGGAGCGTCAAGGCCTGTCGTCATGAACTTGCCCAGGCTCCCTGAAGCCTGGAGTCCCAGGACCTCTAGTCCAGCTGTACAGCCGTGTCAGCCAAGTCTAAGTGCTGGGACCCACACTGCCATGTTCTGACCTTTTCCGCCCCCAGCAGTGACCCAGAAAAGCTTGACTTCTCAACTTAGGGAACGATATGGTATCTGAGTCCCCAGTACCTGTTATTTCATCCATTTGGGGAAAAAAATGTTGGGAAAGACCCTTTTGCTAGCAGGGGTGAGGGGAGATAGAGAACCTATTTTTAATAAATAACATCCTAGAAGGACCAGCAGCTTGTGTGCTTGTGGACTGCACCTACATGGGAGTTGACTTTGCCCATTTCTTCTGGTGGGTCTTGGCTGCAGGTGCACTTGGGAGGGTGCCGGCATCAAGGCTCAGGGTGGCGGGGGCTTACTGAGCGGTGGCCCACGGGGGAATTGACCGCGCTGACCCGTGCTTCCTGTGGCCATTCCGTGGGACTTGGTGCGGCACCTGGAAGCCAGCCAGCTGGGCCTCTCTTCATCCCTAGCTCCTGTCAGATCGTTTGGTTCCCTCCGTCTCTTGTGGACAGGAGTGTGGTGGCTTCATGTGTACCGAGGAATGTTTGGTATCTATTTTCCAGTCCTAAGTCTGATACCATTGTTATTGAAACCTGGACCCTGCCATCCTTGACCAGGGGTTGAACCTGGGCCCTCTGCAGCGGAAGCTTGGAGTCCTAACCGCTGGAGCACCACAGAACTCCGCCTCTGCTGCTTCTGTCACAAGTGCAGGGAGAGTTCAGAGTGGAAGCTGGCTCCGTCGTGCTCTGGTTCTGATCTACCTGTCTCCTCGCCTCTGCACGTGAGTTGCTGGTGATCTTTCCAAGCTCCCTGAGTCAGATTTCAGCTTCTGTATTTTTTCTTATTTTTATCTAAAGAATTCCTGCGGTGGCCTTGGTTACTGTTCTTCCTTGGTTTTTCATAGACTCTAAAAGGATTGTCTTCTGTGAATCCAAATAGATCCTTCCCTCAGCCCTGGTAGGTTATCTGGTTCCTAGAAGTCTAGTCTGTGGACAGGGAAGGAATAGGAGCTTCTGGAGCAAAGAGGATTAAATGTGCAGCTCCCAGGACAGATGGCCACAGGGAGGAGAGCAGATTCTGACCTCCTGTGCCTGGGACCACCACACCTACCCCCCATTAAGTCTACAGGAAAGTTCAGTGAGATTTTCGCTTTGGGCCCAGCTCTCTCCATTCCTCCTTGCACGTGTTGAAGCCGTGGTGGCTCTCGTCTCTTCTCGAGCATCAAGTACACGGCTGTCAGGAGACCCCGGAGGCGGCAGGGGGAGCGTCAAGGCCTGTCGTCATGAACTTGCCCAGGCTCCCTGAAGCCTGGAGTCCCAGGACCTCTAGTCCAGCTGTACAGCCGTGTCAGCCAAGTCTAAGTGCTGGGACCCACACTGCCATGTTCTGACCTTTTCCGCCCCCAGCAGTGACCCAGAAAAGCTTGACTTCTCAACTTAGGGAACGATATGGTATCTGAGTCCCCAGTACCTGTTATTTCATCCATTTGGGGAAAAAAATGTTGGGAAAGACCCTTTTGCTAGCAGGGGTGAGGGGAGATAGAGAACCTATTTTTAATAAATAACATCCTAGAAGGACCAGCAGCTTGTGTGCTTGTGGACTGCACCTACATGGGAGTTGACTTTGCCCATTTCTTCTGGTGGGTCTTGGCTGCAGGTGCACTTGGGAGGGTGCCGGCATCAAGGCTCAGGGTGGCGGGGGCTTACTGAGCGGTGGCCCACGGGGGAATTGACCGCGCTGACCCGTGCTTCCTGTGGCCATTCCGTGGGACTTGGTGCGGCACCTGGAAGCCAGCCAGCTGGGCCTCTCTTCATCCCTAGCTCCTGTCAGATCGTTTGGTTCCCTCCGTCTCTTGTGGACAGGAGTGTGGTGGCTTCATGTGTACCGAGGAATGTTTGGTATCTATTTTCCAGTCCTAAGTCTGATACCATTGTTATTGAAACCTGGACCCTGCCATCCTTGACCAGGGGTTGAACCTGGGCCCTCTGCAGCGGAAGCTTGGAGTCCTAACCGCTGGAGCACCACAGAACTCCGCCTCTGCTGCTTCTGTCACAAGTGCAGGGAGAGTTCAGAGTGGAAGCTGGCTCCGTCGTGCTCTGGTTCTGATCACCTGTCTCCTCGCCTCTGCACGTGAGTTGCTGGTGATCTTTCCAAGCTCCCTGAGTCAGATTTCAGCTTCTGTATTTTTTCTTATTTTTATCTAAAGAATTCCTGCGGTGGCCTTGGTTACTGTTCTTCCTTGGTTTTTCATAGACTCTAAAAGGATTGTCTTCTGTGAATCCAAATAGATCCTTCCCTCAGCCCTGGTAGGTTATCTGGTTCCTAGAAGTCTAGTCTGTGGACAGGGAAGGAATAGGAGCTTCTGGAGCAAAGAGGATTAAATGTGCAGCTCCCAGGACAGATGGCCACAGGGAGGAGAGCAGATTCTGACCTCCTGTGCCTGGGACCACCACACCTACCCCCCATTAAGTCTACAGGAAAGTTCAGTGAGATGAAAAAAATTTTTGGATCCATTTTTCTCGAGTGAGTGCCTGAGCCTGCCTTTTAGAGAGGATTTTTTAAAACATTAATTTATTTGACTGTGCTGGGTCTTTGCTGTGAGTCCTTTCCTCTAGCTGTGGTACAAGGGCTTCTCACTGCAGTGGCTTCTCTCGGTGCGGAGCTCAGGCTCTAGGCATGTGAGCTTTAGTCTCCCGGGCTCTAGAAGAGCACAGATTCGGTAGTTGTGATGCACGGGCTTAGTTGCTTCGCAGCATGTGGGATCTTCCTGGATCAGAGATTGAATTCAGTGTTGGTGGGTGGAGTCTTTACCACTCAGCCACAAGGGAAGCCCATCAAAGAGGGTTTTCTTAAAGAGAGTGGCTAAAAGGCAGTCACAGCCCCAAATGATCTGAGCTGGCTGGTGTTAAAACCTCTCCAGCCACAGCATCTTACAGGTGCAGGACCCAGGGTGGCCTGGTCCTTGCTCAGCACCTCTAGTGTCAAAGCCTGTCCTCTGCTCTGTTCCGTGGACTCTCTCTGGCCTTGATGCTGGCTCTGCCTGGCCCTTGCTGTGACCTGGAGCACTCTTCTTGCTTCCACCCAGGTCCACCTGTGTGTAAACTGCAGCTGGTAATGACAGCACCTCCCTGAAGGGCTGCTGTGAGGAGCAGAGGACAGTGCCTGGCGAGGAGCAGGCGGTCACCGGGGCGCTCTATTCTGCGGCACGTGTAACCCGGGGGAGCTGCTCTGTTACCCACAAGCGCTACGATGGACTGAACGAGGCCGGGCTTTGTTCTAAAACCACAGCCTGTACTCTGGCCTTTCTCTGTGCACATGAAAAGGAAGTGAGCATTCCACCTACTGTGTACAGTCTTGGCGCTTATGTGCAAAGTGTGTGCAGGTCTCTGCACTTGGTGGTTGTGATCTTGAGTTCTCCTCCAAACCTGAAAAAGCGCGCCTCCCCCAGACCTCACCATCTGGCCTCCAGACAGAGTGACATCTGTAAAGCTCGCTGTCTCAGGAAATCTCACTTGCAAAATGAATTCAGATAGGCCGCCGATGAATGCTTTCACCAGGCTGGGGAAGGGGCCGAAAAAGCCTGAACAAAGAAGATTCCTCAATGGTCTCATCCCCCCGCCACTCCACCGAGCCGCGAGGGAGCCAGCGCTGGCCCGCTTCAGCGCTTTCACTGCTCATCTGTCCCCCACAGTCCCAGAGGACCCTCGAGTGACCAGGAGTGACACAAAGGGGGCTGCCGAGGCTGGGGGAAGGGACGAGGGGAGTGACCGTCACCTTGGATAAATGCGGGCTCATTATCTGAGGCCATCACACCAGCCGCCAGTCCCCTGGCCCGGAGGGGGTGGGACTGGCCTCCCCTGGGCCTGAATAGGCGACTCAGACTCCAGACGCTGCTCTCCATTCTCTAAACATCTGGTGAAAGCCGAAAGGTGTAGATTCTGCAGAAGGCAGTGGTGGCGGGAGAGGGAGACGCTGAGGCTTTTCTTCGGCGTTCTGTGGTTCAGCTGAGGAGAAAGCTGTGATAGTCCCGACATCTGGCTGCAGTGGGGCGACCGGGAGGAGAAGGGAAAGTATCAAGGAGCCGGGGGGCAGACACGGCTTTAGCCTTGGTGGCCCGTCGGGATGAGTTTCCTGTGGAGACTGGCCGAGTCACCCAGCTTCTCAACTGCCTGCAGGGCAGCTGGAGTAGAAGGAAACCACCCCCTCGTTTCCCTTAGCAGGGTCCCCTGCTCAGGAGAAGTTCCCCGTCCTCTCCCCAGCCTGCCTTGGGCTGCTAACAGCCTGAAGTGGGCAGCAGAGGAGAGAAGCCCCCACGCTCCTGAGCAGTGGCTGGAGGAGGACGCCCGGCCACTGGGGCAAGGTAAGGTGACAAGACAGTCCCATTTCCACGCTAGTTTCTCCTGGCTCCTTGGAGAATGTCTGATTTTTTTTCTAATTATTTAAGTGCTTGCTTTAGAACATGTTTCTGCTACATGCAGGCTTGAAGGGCCCTTGCTCCCCTTAGGTTACCTTCCCTTCAATCTTCTACCCCCTAAAAAGAAAATATGGCTGAGCTCCTGTATGGAGCCATCTGGTGACCAGACCTTGCTTCTTAGGCTGCATACTTGACTGAGGCATCTCCTGCAGGGGTGGGGGGCCTTGTAGGGAGGGTGGGCACAGACTTCTGAAGGGGAGCCCCTGGAGATGGTGAGTGCTGGAGGGACAACACACTCCCAAACCACCTTTGCAGCGGCCTCTGCCCAGGAGGATGGTGCAAAGGGGTGTGCCTCCACCTGAGGCCACCAGAGGGCACCATGGGTCCATGGCAAGCCCTCTCCCCACAGAGGCCAGGGCCTCCATCCAGCAGCGCCCACAGTGGATCTTTCCCAGGACTGACTGACCCTGTGGGGTCTTCATGTTGTCCCCCACTCCAGAGCCGTGGCCTGTTGGTCACTGAACACAGCCTCCCGTCAGTGTTCCCAGTGACCTTAGGAATTTCTCCTCCTGCTTCCGACGGGAAACATTGTAAAAACCTTTTATTTCTACCTGGACTTTGCACCTAAGACAAACTACCACCTACCCCAGAAAGCCTCTGGGCCTGAGTCACTGGCTTCCGGTCTTCCGTCCTCTAACAGGTGACACAGCCCGCAGCGCTCAGCAGGGCCTGAGGGTGGCAGCCGCCGCCGGCCAGGGGTCCCTCGTCAGGCCCCCTCCTCCCTGTGCTGGGCCATGCAGAATCGCATCGTGGAAGGATTTGCAAACAGCTGTTCTGACAGCCTCGCAGTAGTTCTGCACATCAGGGCAGCGGGGCCCGGGGCTCAGGGCACAGCAGGAAAGTCCCTGGCAGCTGTCTTTTTGAAAATTTTATTGAAGTATAGTTGATTTACAGTGTTAATTTCTGCTGTGCAGCAAAGTGATTCAGTTTCATAGATATATTCTTTTTCATTCTGGTCTATCATACTGAATATAGTTCCCTGTGGTGTACGGTAGGATCTGACTTTTTACCCATTCTGTATACAATAGTCTGCATCTGGGGACCCCGAACTCTGAGTCCATTCCCCGCCTGCACCGCTTGGCAGCCACAGTTCTGAGCCTGTTTCGTAAATATGTTCATTTGTGCTATATTTTAGATTCCACATGTAAGTGATATCATATGGTATTTATCTCTCTGACTGACTTAGTATGACACTCAGTGGGTCCATTCATGTTGCTGCAAACGGCTTGATTTCATCCTTTTTTATGGCTGAGTAGCGTTTCATTTGGAGAAGGCAATGGCACCCCACTCCAGTACTCTTGCCTGGAAAATCCCATGGTTCCAGGGGATCTTCCTGACTCAGGGATCGAACCCTGGTCTCCCGCGTTGCAGGCAGATGCTTTAACCTCTGAGCCACACATCCACAGCTAAGTGTTATTGCCTTGGCTCTTCATTCTTCCTGGAGTTATTTCTCCACTGACCTCCAGTAGCATATTGGACACCTGCCGACCTGGGGAGTTCCTCTTTCAGTGTTCTGTCTGAAATAACAGGGAGGGAAGGCAGCCCCGCCATCAACAGAAAGTTGATTAAAGATTTACTGATGGAGAAGGAAATGGCAACCCACTCCAGTGTTCTTGCCTGAGAATCCCAGGGATGGCAGAGCCTGGTGGGCTGCCATCTCTGGGGTCGCACAGAGTCGGACATGACTGAAGCGACTTAGCAGCAGCAGCGTTTCATTGCCTACATGCATCGCATCTCCTCCACCCATCCCTCTGTTGGTGGGCATTTAGGCGTCTCCATGTCTTGGCTGTTGTAAACAGTGCTGCTGTGAACATAGTGGGTGAATGTACCTTTTCAAGTTAAAGTTTTGTCTGGATATATGCCCAGGAGTGGGATTGCTGGATCATATGACAACTCTTTTTAATTTTTTGAGGAACATCATACTGTTTTCCATCGTGACTGCAGCAACTTACATTGCTACCAACAGTGTAGGAGAGTTCCCTGTCTTCATATCCTGTCCAGCATTTATTAGTAGACTTTGATGGTCATTCTAACTGGGGTGAGGTGGTACCTCATTGTAGTTTTGATTTGCATTTCGCTAATTAGTGATGATGAGCATCTTTTCATGTGCCTACTGGCCATTTGTATGTCTTCTTTAGAGAAATGTCTCTCTAGGTCTTACTCATTTTTTGATTGGGTTTTTTGGCTTTTGTTTTGTGAGGTGGTACCTCATTGTAGTTCTGATTTGCATTTCGCTAATTAGTGATGATGAGCATCTTTTCATGTGCCTACTGGCCATTTGTATGTCTTCTTTAGAGAAATGTCTCTCTAGGTCTTACTCATTTTTTGATTGGGTTTTTTGGCTTTTGTTTTGATGTTGAGCTGTGACAGCTCTGTTTTGGAAATTAAGCCCTTATCAGTTTCATTTGCAAACAATTTTTCTCCCAGTCTGTAGGTTATCTTTTTGTTCATGGTTTCCTTTGCTTTACAAAAGCCTGTAAGTTTGATTAGGTCCTGTTTGTTTTTGCTTTTATTTCTATTGCCTTGGGAAACTGACCTAAGAAAACATTGGTATAATTTATGTCAGAATATTTTGCTTATGTTTTTGTCTAGGAGTTTTATGGTGTTCTGCCTTATATTTAAGTCTTTAAGGCACTTTGACTTTTTGTGCATGTTGTAAGGGAGTGTTCTAACTTTATTGATTTACATGTGGCTGTCCAGCTTTCCCACCACTACTTCCTGAAGAGTCTATCATTTTCCCACTTTTCTTTTTTTTCCATTATTCTTGCCTCCTTTGACGAAGATTAACTGACCGCAGGTAAGCGGGTTTGAGTTCTCTATTCGGTCCCACTGATGAATGTGTCTGTCTGTATGGTAAGTGCCAGTGCTCTGCTGGTTTGATTACTGTGGCTTTGTAGTATTGTCTTAAGTCTGGGAAAGTTTTGCCTCCTGCTTTCATTTTTGCAGGATTGCTGGGTCTTTTGGTTCCATTATAAATTTTAGGATTATTTGTTCTAGTTCTGTGAAAAATGACAGCTTACTCCTGGCATTGGGCTCCCGTCCTTCCAGTCCAGCTCAGTGCCATGTAAATACTTAACGAATGAGAACACACCTACCCCACTGGACAGAGCAGGAAGACTCAGGCCCAGTGAGCGTTGGATCCAGGCTCAGGTCCTGGGAGGGGCAGGGCAGGGGTTAGCAGCTGGCCATGCACAGCTTCCTGTAGGGGTTTTGTTCCCTCTGAGACACAAGTGTCTCAAGTAACCAGGGAATCAGCTCCAGGTTCTCTTCCTGGTCCTTAAGTCTCCTCCCTAGCTCTGAACTTTGGGTAACCCTCTATAAGGAGCTATGAGGCCAAGGTCATTGTTAACAAGTGTTTATTGTTAATAAAACCATAGTACATTTACAATAAGTGACAACATTAATGTATAGTTACAGTATCATACAATATTACAGCAATAAAATAACGCGTATTCCTTTGTACATCCAGCTTAAGCAGCTAGTTGAAAATATTTTCCAGGGTTGCAAACCCCCAGGGTTTTTCAAGGTGACTGAAAGGACACCTCCTAAAGTGCCTGGGGCTTCTGGTGAATAAATAGTTTCTAAGGTACAGCCAGACAGCCAAAGGGAACATCCAGCACAAGCTGTTCCAGAAGACGCCCCAGATGTCTGGTACATAAATACGACGAGAGTCTAGGCCTAGCGATGCACCCCATCCAGCAGAGCCCGGGGACTGCAGGATGGCAGGGGCAGGTAGCAGGGAAGCAGAAGGACCTCTTCTTCCAGTCCTTCCTGTCTACCTCTGCCCCGGCCTTTACGTTCCCCAAGACCCGCAGTTTCCAATGGGAAGTCTGGGCCCTGCTCTCCAGTCCAAGTTTAAGGATTCTCACTGGAGAGACTGGATTGGCGGGATGTTTAGGGCTCTGCCTAATTCTAGGCTTGGGATTTCAGAATCAACCCCTTTACACTGGCCCCTGAAAGCAGCAGCAGCAGCAGCACAAGCTGAGGCCACCAGGCCCCTCCATTGTGCCCCACCCTTGGCTCAGACCGAGAGCTTTGAAGGCGCTGGTGGGGGGAACTAGCCGCCTTCTCTACTCACTGAGCAGGCCAGCCGCCCCTCTGCCCAAAGGAGCCCAGACACCAAGGAAATAGAATGAAAATGACCCTCTTTGCAGGATCCCCAGGCCCCCGGGAGGCCACATCAAGTCTTTCAAAGGCACAACCTTAAGTTCAGGTTTGTCTGATGTGACACTGAGGGAAAAACACCAGCTTTTGACTGAAATGGCCTGAGGCCCAGATGGAACATACACTCTCTACATTCATAAGGATACCCAACCCCACTGGAGCCCCATTTCGGACAGTCTGACCTGCCCGAGGCCCCAGGGGTGGGCTGGTTAGAGCCTGGAGGGCATGACCAGAAGCTGCGCAGAGCAGAGCGGGATCAGCGCGGGCCTCCGGGAGGGCACACCAGGGTGAGTGCATGGCAGCCCTCCGGTGCAAGCAGGCGGCAGGTGTGGGGAAGGGCCACTTGCGGCCACACCTGCCCTTGGCTCATGACTGGTGGACCAAATGGTTAGGCTCTGGGCCTGCCCAAGTCTGGCTCCAAGAGTGCCGGTAACCAGTCTCAGCCCAGCAGGATCCCAGCGTGTCCACTGGTCTTGGCTGTGTGTTGACCCAGACACCCCCAGGAAGCTCCCAGCCTTCCTTACCCGCCGGGAGGCCTAGTGACAGAGCCAGCCACCCCCACACCTCACACCCGAGAGGTGACATACAGCGAGTGCACGCGCTCGGCCAGGGTGCTCTGCAGGTCCTGCAGCGGGTCCAGGCCCTGCACTTTGCTGCTGCGGCCATAGATAAGCTGCCGGAAGGAGTCCTGCTCCAGCAGGGCCTTCATGTGCTTGAGGAAGAAGCCCTCGCAGAACAGGGCCAGTTCAGGGGCGTTGTGGATCTGTGGGGGCAGGGAGAGGGGTGAGACCCACAGCTTCCGCACAGCCCTGCCCAAAACTGCCCCCAAACAGTCCTCATGGGCAGAGGTCCAGCTTCAAGCCCCAGACCCGGGGAGGCAGGCAGACTCTATCTCTGCATCTTAGGGCAGCTGAATTCCTCATCTGAATTCCTTCCCTGAGCATCTCCTCGGGTTAGACTGATCTGGGTTCAAATCCCAGCTGTGCCACCAGGAACACCCCTGGCATCTTGTTCTCCGCCTGGGTCCTGCTGGTGACGGCTTGTTGAGGGGCGGTCCTCGTCCCCGTGGGATCGGAAGCTCCCTCCCTAAGGGCAGGGGCTGTCCACGGTGGGATGTGCAGCATAGGGCCCAGCACCTGAGTTTTCATGTGGGAAACGACCAGCAAACACTGAGGACCAGGTCTGTGAGGCGCTCTCAGAGCTGATGTTCCAGATCAGGGGGACGAGAGAAGCCAAGGAACCAGCCAGGCCAGGTGACCACAGACAGTAGTCAGTGCTCTGAGGCAGACAGAGTGGGCGAAAGGGCAGAGAGCTTGGTGACTTGGGAGCAGCTGGGGGAGGAGACTTGCCAGAGGACTGCAGCGGTCCTGGGGTGGAAATGAGGAAGAGATGCGGGCCACGCGGCCGGGTGAAGGGAGAGGGAGGCATTGGAAGGGGAGATGGGAGAGGGTCCTGGGGTGGAAATGAGAAAGAGATGGGGGCCACGCGGCCGGGTGAAGGGAGAGGGAGGCATTGGAAGGGGAGATGGGAGAGGGTCCTGGGGTGGAAATGAGAAAGAGATGCGGGCCACGCGGCCGGGTGAAGGGAGAGGGAGGCATTGGAAGGGGAGATGGGAGAGGGTCCTGGGGTGGAAATGAGTTGAGAAAGAGATGGGGGCCACGCGGCCGGGTGAAGGGAGAGGGAGGCATTGGAACGGGAGATGGGAGAGGGTCCTGGGGGCCTCGTAAGGGGTGACAGATAAGGTCTTTACTTTGCAGTGGGAAACCCTTGAAGAGTTTCAGTAGGGGAGTGGCAGGGTCTTCACACTTTTCAAAAAGCCTTGTGGACTGCAGGGTGAAAGCCAGGAAGTGTTGGAGGCCAGGCCAACGTGATCATCCAAGAGCGGAGAGAGTGGAGGTAGCGGGACGGAGAGGGGTGGCTGATGCATTGCGGGTGTGGGAGGTGACCGTGGCATCTGCTGTGGGGAGGAAGACTAAGGAGGACCAAGCTGGGGAGAAATTCGAGTAGTGTTGAGAACTGATCTGAGTTGGAGGGGCTCCTCTCTTTGCCGCCCCAGGTCTCACTGTCCAGTGTGGCACAGCAGGCTTGGGACCTGGGGGCCCACCTGGCTCAGAGCTCAGCTCCCCAGCTGCTGTGCCACCCTACCAGACGGCATGACCTCAGGCCACAGAGAGGGTGACACTGTCCTTTAAAGCTGCCAGGGCGCAGCAGGGTAAGTGATGGGGGGCAGGGGCGGCAGCGGGGGCCCTCACCTTGGCATACTTGTAGGTGTTCACGGCGCTCTCCACGCTCAGGGTCTGGGAGCACAGGACCTCACAGTGCCGCTGCAGGGCATCCAGCTGGAACAGGCTGGCAGCTGACAACAGCTGGCAGGAGGAAGAGAGGCCATGGGTGAGCGGGGCTAGGCCCGTGGCCCTGGCATCATGGAACAGAGAGCCCCTGTGTGCCCTCCTGACCCCCAGGACCTCCCTGCCCACCTGCCAGTTAAGTGCGATGGCCTTGATTTATTTCTACCCCAGGCCATCTAGGTATTTGCTAGGACACCTTGGGAGGTATCCGATAGGTGATAGACACTGGTTGGAACTTCTCATGTCGTGAGGCCTTCGACTGTGAGCTGCCTGCTCATCGGCACGACCTTCTAGCCAGGCGCGTGGCCAGCAGGGCGTCCGTTCTCTAAGCAGTAACCTGGTAAGGTCGGGGGGTACCTGCTGCCTTCTGATCCTCCCAGACTTTCCATCCTCAGGGGTGGCCCTTTCTAACCCTGAGATGTCGCCTGGGAGGTTGGGTTCCACAGGCGCACCATTTCCCACGCGCTCAGAAGAGCGAGAACCTGCAGGGAAGCAGGGGGTCCTCGCAGAGACCCCCTTCCCTCCCTCCCTCATGTCTGCAATGCTGCGTTTCTGAGAGTGGGCTGGGTAAGACCTGACAGATGTCTCAGGCTGGGCACAGGCACGGTGGATGGGCTCAGGGGCTCCCCACTCCTCTCCCGGACAGGCCAGGTCCTCACCTCCAGGATGTCACTGGTGGGGATGTCCATGGATTCTGTTCCCCCGTAGTACAGATACTGCATCATCATCTGCAGGAAAAAGGCCCCATGTGAGTGCCAGGTGGACCCACAGCACCAATGTGCTCACCCAGCGCCCCTGGAGTGCTGCTCCAGCCGCTGCCCGGCCCTTGGCAACCCCTGCCCTGAGCACCGCTCCAGCCGCTGCCCGGCCCTCGGTGGCCCCCTGCCCTGAGCGCTGCTCCAGCCGCTGCCCGGCCGTCGGTGGCCCCCTGCCCTGAGCGCCGCTCCAGCCGCTGCCCGGCCCTCGGTGGCCCCCTGCCCTGAGCGCTGCTCCAGCCGCTGCCCGGCCCTCGGTGGCCCCCTGCCCTGAGCGCTGCTCCAGCCGCTGCCCGGCCCTCGGTGGCCCCCTGCCCTGAGCGCCGCTCCAGCCGCTGCCCGGCCCTCGGTGCCCCCCCAGCCCTTGGTGCCCCCCTGCCCCGAGCGCCGCTCCAGCTGCTGCCCGGCCCTTGGTGCCAGCGTCTGCACACCGCCCAGCTCTCGCCAGGCATCTTTGCGCTTCCCCTGGAATGCGTAAGGCAAGCTGCCTTCCACAGAGTAGCTTCGTTTCAACCCTCACAACAGCCCTGTGAGCCCACGAGGGCAGATATTCTTCATGGCTAGGGAAACTGAGGCAGGCAGGGAGGCAGATGAGGCTGACCTGCCTCCTCAGAACCCTTCCAGCACACCAGGCACCTCACAACTCATTTTCTCCTCTTACCGAAATTCTAAACATGGGGCTCTGAGGGGGCGACTGTCCACCCTCAGAATCCCGAATCCTGACTCCCCATCAGTGCTAGCCAGACCCCGACCTCCTCCTGGAAGCCAGTGCAGCGCTGGGGCCCGGGACCTGGCCCAGAGGTCACCCTGCCACCCAGTGGGGGCCCTGCGACACCACAGGAGGTGGCCTGGGGAGGGGCTATGTTTAGTTCTGGTGAGGTCTGACTTACAAGCTCTGCCATCATGCTGGAGACTGGGGAGTTTCCAGCTGGAAAAAGAAAAATGATTCTCCCTGGTTGGCTGAAGAAAGGGCCCCAGCAAGGAGCTGGCAAGGGTATAAGTAAACACAGCTCCAGCCGGCACAGTCGGGCTCTGTTAGGACTGGCCCCCAGGCTGGAAGGGGCACCAGAGGGTCTGGAGGAAAGGAGCCCACACTAGGGCGGGGCGGGGGAAGAGGGCCTGCCAGCCGCGTCCAGGCCCGAGGCCTGTCCAGGAGGTATCAGCCCGGCCACTCCCCTCAGGAGCGCCGGCTCCCAGAGGTCATGCACAGCCCCCGCTGGAGCTCAGGTGGAGGAGATCTCACAGTTACACGGATGTGTGTGTCCCCCTGCTCCAGGCAGTGCGCGCTCGGGCGGGCCCATTGCCTGGCTTCCTTCGCCATCCCCCGCACTGGGAGCTGAGTGCCCAGGACTGGGAGTGGGGCGGCTCCCATCTCCAGGGAGTCTTTCCTAGGTGTTACCCGCAGGGGCCCAGCCTGTGGCTCCTCTTCCTGGCCTAGGAGAGGCCTCCTGCCGCTTTTGGGAGCTGGTCTGGGCCCGGCCCAGCTCTCGTGGCACATGGATCTCGCTGAGGCACCTAAATGCAGATGAGCCCACAGAAGTGGGACCAGAATCGCCCTCTTGGAGCCTCACTGGGGGAACGGGGCTGCTAGCAGGCAGCTGCGGACATTAATTTCCCACAGCCCAGTAGCCCCCGGGCAGGATGTGGGTCATCCAAAGCAGGCAGCCTGCAGGGCTGGAGCGGGCAAAGGGCTGCTCCCAGTGAGGCCCCAGGCAGGACCAGCTGCAGGGATGGCCTCGCTTCCTTCTGCCCAGAGCGGGCCACCAGGAGCCTGAGCACAGGGAGGCCCCCAGTACTGCAGGGACAGGACTGGGGCCAAGAGCCACGTCAGAACGGCAGGGCTATCCCCCAAAGGCCTAGGTTTAGTCGGCAGTGACCCTGGCAAGAGTCTACACCTGTGATGTCTAATCAATAGCCACTGGCTACCTGTGACTTTTGAGCATTTGAAACATGGCTGCTCTGAATTAATATGTGTTGTGTCAAAACTGCATTGCAAACAGTGAGAAAAAAATTAAATTTTTATATGTGGAATGATACTATTTTGGCTACATTAAGTTAAATAAAATTAGCTTCACCTGTTTCTTTTTACTTTTTCCTTCATCTATTAAGCAATTTTACATAACTTCTGTGCCCAGCATTATCTTTCTATTAGAGACAGTATTGCTTAGATCTCCTTGGGCCTTGTTTCCTGTTCTAGAAAACAAAGATCTCAAGTTCTCTTTGTGTTGTGAGAGCCAACGAGATGTCTGGGGCCTGCTCTGAAACAGGATTTTTTAGGAGGCCTCGGACCTGGATTGATGGCTTCAGCGGCACGCTGCTGCTGCCGCCGCCTCCC
>SJYC01140193.1:0-36533 GCA_006408675.1 Madoqua kirkii | reverse complement strand
CCCCGCAGGATGGCAGAGCTTTGTTCCCAGAGAACCCACAGGGCCCGGCCAGTGGCTAACATGTCCCAGGCCCACGTGTGCCCTGAGGTTAGACCTGTTGTCTCTGTTTACCCTGTGACAAGCCTGAGAAGTCAAGGCTGCCCAGCCTCTCCTGCCTCGGGCGTCACCCCTGCTGAGTAGATGCCACCTCAAATGGCAGGGCCACCCTTGTCACCCCCACCTCCCGCCCAATCCCTGCTACCCTTCTCAAACACACCTCCTGGGTCGGGTCGTGACCCCACCTCCCGCTCCAACTCATCTGGACTTTGGGCCTCTTAGCCAAGCAAGCTCCCCTTCCCCAGGGAGTTTGGCTCAAGGGATGGGAAGAGGGGAGGGGAGACACCCTACGCCCGACCCTGGGCCTCCTCCAATGCCTCATCAGTTGCCGCCAAGTCCCCCACGCTCCCCTCATCCACACCCCTCTACCCTGCTGCCTCTACCAGCTGCCATCGTCACTCAGCTGATTTCTCTCCTGCTCCCCTGGCTGCAGTCCTGCCCGTCCTCCCCGCACCCTCCAGAGAGCGTGAGGTCACACAGACGGGACCATTCCACCCGCCCTAAGGTTGAGCCCTGGCTCTATCACCTCCCAGCTGTGTGGCCTTGGACAAGTTACTGAACTTCTCTGTGCCTGCGACACCTCATGGACCAAGGAGGGGAAATAACACGTGTGCACCTCCTTGGACTGTGCTGTGACGCTTGACTGATAAATGCACTTCGAACCATACCTGGCTAAGTGTCAGCGATGGCAACCTCAAAGCAGCTTCTAACCATCCTTGGGTTAAAGCTCAGGCCCTTCATGTGATGGCTCCTCGGGGGCAGCCTCAGCCTCATTTCTGGATGTTCTCCTGAACGGCTGCCAGGACTTGGCCAGAGAGCATTTCCTGAACAGGTTGTGGTCTCTGGTGGTGGTGGTCTCTGTGTGCATCGCTCTGGCTACCTGGAGCTCCCGATACCTGGCTGACTACCCTGGTCCCCAGGAAATTTCCTCCTCCGCAGCTTCAGTGCCCCTTTCTGCACTGCCGGTCACATTCATTCATAATCCTGTCTCCTGGAGGCCAGGGTCCCTGTCCTGTTTACTGCTGTCCCCTGGTACCCATAAGTGACTAAATGCTAAACAGATGACTGCCAGGAACAAGAGGGAGGGACTAAACCCTTTTAGATGGTGGCTCCTCTCACTTCTGTGAGGCTGTGATCTCTCCCATTAGGTCACAAGCCTGTCCCGGGCAAGGCCAGGTCCTGGGTTCACATACCAGCTGCCTCTTAGCCTCCGTCTCAGCAAGGGTCACACCTACGACCTGAAGACCACTTTCTAGAAAGGAGCTCCCCACTGGGGCTCAGCTTAGACCCCAGCCAGTCCCTTCCAGACCTCGCCTGCCACTCCTGGCGGCCAGCCTGTGGAGCTTCCATCACACAACTTCTGACATTCTCCGAAGCTTAGAGAACGAAAGTCCTGACCTTGATCTCCCACAACCAGGATGGGCTCCCCGTGGCTCTTTCTGCTTAGCCGGCATGGCTAGGGTCTGATGCCGGGGCAGAGTGATGGGCCTCCACTGGTGCACGCGCACGTCACTCCCCACCCACCTGGGGTCTTGTTAAACTGTGGGGGGTCCTGGCATGGGGCCTGAGGCTGTGCATTCCCAACAAGTGCTCAAGCAAGTCTGTGCACTCAGAGCTCACTCAGGACAAGGGCTCACAGGTTGCATGTGTGGTGTACGCCTGTCCTTACATGCACATCAGGCTGCCCAGACCCCTCACCCAGTGGCTAGAGCTCAGGGCCCATGAAACAGACTCTGAAGCTGCAAACTCACAGCGGAAAGGCTACCTTGGCTGGAAAAGCCTAGACGCTCCAACCTGATGCTCCAGATGCTCCTAGATGCTCCAGGTTGGAGCATCCTGACCACTAAGTCAGCAAAACACAGAAGGCATTATGGATGGAGGGGAGACTATGACTGACTCACAGCTGACCCCGCCCAGATGGACCAGCCAGGGTCGGGGTCCCGTGGGGGAGGGCACCCCTAGAAAAGCCCGCAGCGCTGAGGCGCACACACCTGGAAAATGTGGTACTTCATGTCGCCGATCTCGATGGTTTTACTGCCGTCGCCATCTTGCCGGACTTATTGGTCATCAGCGTCTTGAACCTGGAGCCAAGGAGATGGGACAAGAAAGGGCTTGAATGTGACTTTTATTCCATCACCATGTGGCAAAGGCCCCATCCATCGCCTGACCGGTCACCAGGGGACAGGAGCATTTTAAAAATCACTGCTGTGCTTGCAAAAGAATTCTGGGCAGGTGACGTTTTACATCGTCCTAGGCTGATGGATAGCTGGGCTGAGCCCCGATCTGTCCCAGCTGCCCTCTCGCTTAGTGACCGCAACACCTATGCCTGGAAAACTGACCTTCATGTTAGAACAATCATGTTTTCTAATCATCAAAAGCAATGGCTTGACCAGAACAATGACTCAGCGCCTCTTGGAGAACTCTGGGTCCCCTCGTGACTGTCCCTCTGTCCCCTGTGGGGTGGGTGGTGGGGATTCCCTCTTCTGTGACCACCCTCTGGGAGGCAGAGGCTCTTCTCCAGCCTGCCCATCATCTCATATCTAAATGAAGCTGCACCCCCCCCTTCCCGGAGAGGGCAGAGAATTTGTTATCTGCGCTGCCTACCTGTTAGAAGCCGTCACCAGCAGGACTTTATGTGCATAAAACAGCTTTCCTTCCACTAGGAAGGTCACGTCTGACATCTCCTTGTTGTTCAAAAAGTGAGGATCTGTTGGGGGGATCGGGGGGGAGAAGGGGATGACGGAGGCGCCTGCCACCCAGGCACTTGGGAAGGGGAAGGAGGACAGAGATGAGGGGGAGGAGGAAAGGAGAGGAGGTGGGGGGCCTCACCCAGCCTGGCTGGCAGCGTCTTGCGGAGCTCAGGTATGCAGGGGATGGGGCTGCTGCCGTAGCAGTGCGTGAAGATGGCTGCCAGCTGCTGCGTGACCGAGTCGTTCTGTTGGGGGAGAGGCAGGGAGGGGCGTCAGCGTGACCCTCATCTGCAGGTCGTGTGTTTATAGCTCCAGGTACACCAGGCCAGCTTCAAAAGCCCAGGTCAGGATCAGCGCAGCACTTTCCTTTGTTCCCCCTGGATCGGTCTGGCGAGAGAAGCCCGGTCTCCCACACCGGCTCCTCGGATTGCTTTCTTGGCCAGGCTCCAGCCTAGACAGAACCCCAGCCTCTGCAGTCAGGCGGGTACGGGTGCCTGAGTCCTTCCGTCCCTGTGAGGGGGGTGTCCCTAAGTCTGTCTCCCTGTGAGGCAGTCTCCGGGTCCGTCCTGTGGTCTGTCTGCGTCCTGCAGTCTGCCTGGGTGTCAGTCTCCGGGTCCGTCCTACGGTCTGTCTGCTTGGGTGTCAGTCTCTGGGTCCGTCCTGTGGTCTGTCTGCGTCCTGCAGTCTGCCTGGGTGTCAGTCTCTGGGTCCGTCCTATGGTCTGTCTGCTTGGGTGTCAGTCTCTGGGTTCGTCCTGTGGTCTGTCTGCGTCCTGTGGTCTGTCTGCCTGGGTGTCAGTCTCCGGGTCCGTCCTGTGGTCTGTCTGCTTGTGTGTCAGTCTCTGGGTCCGTCCTGTGGTCTGTCTGCCTGTGTGTCAGTCTCCAGGTCCGTCCTGTGGTCTGTCTGCGTCCTGCAGTCTGTCTGCCTGGGTGTCAGTCTCCGGGTCCGTCCTGCAGTCTGTCTGCCTGGGTGTCAGTCTCTGGGTCTGTCCTGTGGTCTGTCTGCGTCCTGTGGTCTGTCTGCCTGTGTGTCAGTCTCTGGGTCCATCCTGCGGTCTGTCTGTCTGTGTGTCAGTCTCCAGGTCCATCCTGCAGTCTGTTGGCCCGTGTGTCAGTCTCTGGGTCCATCCTGTGGTCTGTCTGCCTGTGTATCAGTCTCTGGGTCCATCCTGCAGTCTGTCTGTCTGTGTGTCAGTCTCCAGGTCCATCCTGCAGTCTGTTGGCCCGTGTGTCAGTCTCTGGGTCCGTCCTGTGGTCTGTCTGCCTGTGTGTCAGTCTCTGGGCTCGTCCTGTGGTCTGTCTGCCTGTGTGTCAGTCTCTGGGTCCGTCCTGTGGTCTGTCTGCCTGTGTGTCAGTCTCTGGGTCTGTCCTGTGGTCTGTCTGCCTGTGTGTCAGTCTCTGGGTCCGTCCTGTGGTCTGTCTGCCTGTGTGTCAGTCTCTGGGTCCGTCCTGTGGTCTGTCCGCGTCCTGCAGTCTGTCTGCCTGAGTGTCAGTCTCTGGGTCCGTCCTGCGGTCTGTCTGTGTGTCAGTCTCTGGGTCTGTCTGTGGGCTGTCGGGGCCTACGGGGCTGTCTCACCTTGCTGGTCTTGAGGATGTCAAACATGAGCGGCAAGCCCTCCGTCACCAGCTCTTCATTGTACTCCTCCTCCTTGATGGAGCTGAAATCCCGCAGGAGGCTCTGCACCACCGAGTACCGAGACTGGGAGAAGGACGTCCTCAGAGACTCGAGCCAGACGTGCAGCTTCCAGGGGACACCTGGGCCAGGAAGGGGAAGGGCAGTCACCCCTCGGGCAGAGGGCTCCCCAAAGGGACCACTGAGCCCACCTCACAACAGCCCCCTTTCCGGCAAACCAACGCACCTGATCCCTGCCCAAGTGGGGGCATCCCCTCTCCCCAGCTCAGCACAGCCAGTAAGGAAAGCATTTGTTCACCCTGACGGGCCTCCCTGAGACATAAAAGGGTCTCAAAGTTCCCATCAGATGAAGTGGAGGAATGGCTTCAGGCCAAGTGCAGGGAGCCTGATCTCTGAAAATCCACACGCAGCCTGGGAGCCTTCAAGTGCAGGCCCAGCACCCACACTGGCCCCACTGGCTTGTCGGGCCCCAGAATTACCCACTGGGGAGGAACCATTATAATTAGGAGGGTGGCCCCAGAGACTTGAACGCCCGGAGGACATGCAGGGCGCTTGGGGACAGGAGGACCCCATGCCTGTCTATAAGCCTGAAATGAACCCTGTTCTGTCGTCAAGGGCTTTTCCCTGGCTCCCTGGCGTGTCTGGGCACACGCAGTGCCATGTAATTACTGTTTACCAGCTCCCTGGAGTATGTCACTGGGGCCGCAGAGTAATCCAAAAGTACTCTGTAAAGGTCATGACAAAAACTACGATGTTTCTGATAATTAGAGATTGCTTCTTACTCCCCAGCCTCACTGTGGATTTTAAAAGGTCTGATGGCATTCCCTGGGGACATGGTGCCAAGGGTAGCATGAGCATCGCTGGTTTACTGACTGTGTGCAGGAGTGATATTCCCATTTCATAGGGAAGAGCACTGAGGCTGGCCTGCCACCAGAGGGCCGTGTGGTTCCCGCTTCCTTGGCCCAGCGCTGGGGGTTCGTGTGTCATGTTCCCCCGGGAGAGGTGTGATGCCGTCATCATGCACCAAGCGCCCACGGTTAGTGGGCACCGGGCCCTGTGCTGTGACAACTTCACATTCGTAGGGGGGGGGAGCACTAGGGAACGTGGCAGGGCTGGGACCTCCCCCAGGTCTGTCTGACCAGCCGCCTGCGAGGAAAGGAGAAGTCTGCAAGCTTGCAGGCCAAGGAGGTGGGGAGGCGGGCTGATGGACTGGAGAGCATTTCACTGGCCAGAACTGTGGACTTCTGGTGCTCTAGACGCTCCCACATGACCAGGCCTCGACCAGGGAAGCTGGGGGCCCTGAGGGCACAGGGCTGGGTGAGGCTTTTGAGACACGTCCCCACTGAGGACTGTCTGAGGCTCAGGGCACCTCTTGTCTTGGTTTGAGAGGACGGAGGCCTGCCCTGTGCTCCACTGCCTCCTGGCCTGTGTGGCCCTGTGGGCCTGGCCCTCTCGTGTGTGTGTGTGTGTGTGTGTGTTTGTGTGTGTGTGTATATGCACACTGAGGAGCAGCACATGTGTGTGTGTGTGTCTCTGTGTGTGTGCCTGTGTCTGTACACGCACACCACGTGGCCTCACCCAGCGCCCTCAGCTCCATGGTGATGTCCACGTAGCCGTGCTCTGCGCTGTAGTACATGGCCTCCTGAAGGGCCTTGGTGCGTGTCCGGCTCAGGCGCACGGGCCCCTCGCTGCCACTGCCCTGGCTGGACGCATCGCTCTCTTCCACACCCTCAGCCAGGATCTCCTCCAGGGACAGCACGTCTGCTTTGGCCTGCTGTGGCTGAGTCAGGAGCTTCCTCAGGACGTTCCTGTGGGGAAAGGGAGAAAGAAGGGTGATGTCCGAGGCTCCCGCCATGGATGGTGCCTGCCGAGTTGCCTTTCAGCGTCCTGTGGCCCAGACGGGCCAACTATGGGACATCGGCGGGCAAAAAGGGCTCATGGTCTTACCTTTCCAGACAGGCTGGGCCCCCGGGTGAGTCAGGGAAAGGTGCAGAAGGCTTCTCCCTTCTGCCATCCGGGTACTGCTGAGAAGTCATGAGCTCTAGGGCCAAGCAGGCTCTGCCATCCTGTGTGATCTCAGACAGGTTGTTCTACCTCTCTGAGCCCTGATGGCTCTGTTACTGTAGCATGGGGAATCAGTATCGTCCTCTCCCAGTTAGTGTGAGGCTCAAGTGACATCACATGCAGAGCCTGATACACAACAATCATCCTAATAGCAGCTGACTTGCATATTCCCACATTGTTCTTCAGTTGCTCATTTGTGTCCAACTCTTAGCGACCCCATGGACTGCAGCATGCCAGGCTTCTCTGTCCTTCCTTCACCATCTCCAGGAGCTTGCTCAAACTCATGTCCATCGAGTCGGTGATGCCATCTAACCATACTGTCCTCTGTTGTCCCCTTCTCCTCCTGACTTCTATCTTTCCCAGCATCAGGGTCTTTATTCCAATGAGTCGGCTCTTTGCATCAGTTGACCAAAGTATTGGGAGCTTCAGTTTTGGCGTCAGTCCTTTCAATGAATATTCAGGATTGATTTCCTTTAGGACTGACTGGTTTGATCCCCTTGCAGTCCAAGGGACTCTCAAGAATCTTCTCAACACCACAGTTCTAAAGCATCAATTCTTTGGCACTCAGCTTTCTTTATAGTCTAACTCTCACATCCATACATGGCTACTGGAAAAACCATAGCCTTGACTAGACGGACCTTTGTTGGCAAAGTAATGCCTCTGCTTTTGAATATGCTATCAAGGTTGGTCATAACTTGCCTTCCAAGGAGAAAGCGTCTTTTAATTTCATGGCTGCAATCACCATCTGCAGTGATTTTGGTGCCCCCCAAAATAAAGTCTGACACTGTTTGCCCATCTATTTCCCATGAAGTGATGGGACCAGATGCCATGATCTTAGTTTTCTCAATGTTGAGCTTTAAGCCAACTTTTTACTCTCCTCTTTCACTTTCATCAAGAGGCTCTTTAGTTCTTCATTTTCTGCCATAAGTGTGGTGTTATCTGCATATCTGAGGTTACTGATATTTCTCCTGGCAATCTTGATGAAGCTTATGCTTCCTCCAGCCCAGCGTTTCTCATGATGTACTCTGCATATAAGTTAAATAAGCAGGGTGATAATATACAGTCTTGATGTACTTCTTTCCCAGTTTTGGAACCAGTCTGTTTTTCCATGTTCAGTTCTAACTATTGCTTCTTGACCTGCATACAGATTTCTCAAGAGGCAGGTCAGGTGGTCTGGTATTCCCATCTCTTTAAGAATTTTCCACAGTTTGTTGTGATCCACAGTCAAAGGCTTTGGCATAGCCAATAAAGCCGTAGATGTTTTTCTGGAACTCTCTTGCTTTTTTGATGATCCAGCGGATGAAGGCAATTTGATCTATGGTCCCTCTGCCTTTTCTAAATCCACCTTGGACATCTGGAAGTTCACAGTTCACGTATTGCTGAAGCCTGGCATGGAGAATTTTGAGCATTACTTTACTAGCATGTGAGATGAGTGCAATTGTGCGGTAGCTTGAACATTCTTTGGCACTGGAATGAAAACTGA
This sequence comes from Madoqua kirkii, assembly GCA_006408675.1. Taxonomy (NCBI): domain Eukaryota; kingdom Metazoa; phylum Chordata; class Mammalia; order Artiodactyla; family Bovidae; genus Madoqua; species Madoqua kirkii. The sequence goes on along the minus strand of SJYC01140193.1, from coordinate 28,568 downwards.
CCTTTTCCAGTCCTATGGCCACTGCAGAGTTTTCCAAATTTGCTGGCATATTGAGTGCAGCACTTTCACACTTTCCAAGGAGCAAGCATGTTTTAATTTCATGGCTGTGGTCACCATCCAAAGTGACTTTGGAGCCCAAGAAAATAAAATCTTTCACTGTTTCCATTGTTTCCCCATCTATATGCCATAAAGTGATGGGACTGGATGCCATGATCTTAGTTTTCTGAATGCTGAGTTTCAAGCCAGCTTTTTCAGTCTCCTCTTTCACCTTCATCAAGAAGCTCTTTAGTTCTTCACTTTCTGCCATGAGAGTGGTATCATCTGCATATCTGAGGTTACTGATGTTTCTCCTGGCAATCCTGATGTTGCCATGTACCACTGCATTTAACTCTCCCTGAGAGGAACCTCAGTATTCATGGGTGATGAATACATCTTGCTCAATGTCACACCAAGCAGGATGCAGACTCAGAGGGGGTTCCAAGCCCCAGGCTCTTCTGTTACATCCTGTGGCCTGGGGCTCCAGATGGCTGTCTCATGGGCAGGCCCCCAGGCCACTTGGGGGTGGAGCCGTCTCCCTGCAGACCTGCTTGACCCTCCCCAGCCCCTTCCCCACCTTGTGATGGAGGCTGGGGATGCCACACTGGGTACTCTGCTAACCCGCTGAGCTGACAGAGCAACAGCGGGATGACCCAGGTCTCTCAAGGGAGTCCCTCTTTGTCTCCTACTCACCTCTTCCCTGTTGCCCTTTGACCCCAGAGCAGCCTAACTCTGGTTAGGTGAGACCAGCTGCTCTGGTCTCACCTCTGCCCTGTCACACCTCCAGGCAGGCCTGGCCCCTAAAAAGCAGAGTCCACCATCTGCTCCTGGAGCAGGAGGTGATTTCTAGCAGAGCCACCAGGAGCATCTTCATGGTGGAGCTGAAGTCTGGGTGGAAGCCCCAGCGCTCCAGGCTGTGGCGGGCAATGGAGAAGCAGCCCAGGCACAGGAAGGGATGGGGCAGCCTGGGTGGCTGCAGGTGGAGGGTCTTATGGGGGAAGGGGAGCGCCTGCCCGAGGCACCCACCACCCCATGTTTCCAGGCCTCCACCCCCCGGGCCCACATGCTGCCTGAAGACCTGTGCCTTCTTTCTGGCTGGAGTGCAGGCAGCTACCCTCTATCCACCCCTTCCCTCCATCTCTGGAAAGATCTCCAGGCCTAGCTCTTCTGCTCCTGAGAGCCTGCTTCATGCTCCACAGAACACAGGGCAGGCAGCCCCGGGTGGGTACCTGTGGCCATGGGCGGCTGAGTGGCTGAAGCAGTTCATATCCTCGTGGAGGGAGGAGGCCATGCCGTTGGCTTCGAGCATGCTGAGGAGGGGGTCGGCGCCCCGGCTAAGCAGCAAGCTGACCAGCTCGTAGTTTCCTGAAAGAGACGGGCCAGGAATGCTTCCACCACCCACGTCGCTGCCCCTCTGCTGGGCCTGTCTGAGCACTGAGCATCACAGAAACACTGACGATGGAGTGAGGGGGAGCCCCTGGCGACCTGAAGCAGGGGTTTCAAGGCTTGCCATGGGGGTCTCTGTGTGCGGCTCAGCCAGGCAGGGTGACACTGTGAGGAGGGCCAGGTGGAACCGCAGGGCAGTCAGGGACCCTGGCTTGGCAGGGCAGCGGTGACCTACCGGCTGCAGAGGCCAGCTGCAGGGGCGTCTCTGCATAACTGTCTTCGCCGCCGTTCACTGCAGAGCCCTCCACGTGGGCACCAGCATCCAGGAGCAACTGCAGAGGCATAGGAAGGGCACTTGAGTATGGAAGGGAGTATCGCCTGGGCCAGGTGCAGGGGAGGCTTCGGGGAGTGACCTTTAGTTTCCTCCTGGCATGTGACCAACAGCCAGCTCCCTCGGGCATCCAGAGCTGTAGAACTCCTGGTTACCTTCACGGCTTTAAATGCTCAGAATCTTCCCCTCCACTTTTTGTGGTCTTGGACCAAGCCCTTGAGCTAGAGGGACCTCTGAGCTATCTCCCCCCTTTCAGTTTCCTACAAACTGCCGCAGTGAAGAATAGAAGGTAGGTGTGTGCTAACTCGCTTCAGTCATGTCTGATTCTTTGCAACCCTATGGACCATGGCCTATCAGGCTCCTCTGTCCATGGGATTCTCCAGGCAAGAATACTGGAGCAGGCTGCCACGCCCTCCTCCAGGGGATCTTCCTGACCCAGGGACTGAACCCACATCTTTTACGTTTTCTGCATTGGCAGCCGGTCCTTTACCACTAGCACCACCCGGGGAGCCCAAGAATAGAAGGAAACACCATCCAGTCAACCAGGGGAATCTGAGGCTCTTGGCACAGCAGAGGCTGTGGGAAAGGCAGAGCCAATAGGTTCAGAGCTGAGTGGCAGTGCTGGCCACCAGCGACTGGGTGAGCTGGGGCAGGCATCTCAACTCCCCAGTCCTCCGTTTTCCTCATCTAGAAAATGGGAGAGAGGCCTGTCTTGCAACATTGCTGGGGATTAAGTGAAGAGGAGCTCAGTGGCTTCTAGGGCTCCCTTTAAAGAGGTTCCATGAGCTGCCCAAGACTGGGCAGTGCAAGGCTGGAGCAGAACCTGGCTGTTCGGGACAACAGGTGGCCTCTCCTGGTTCTGGCAAGGGCAGGCCTTGCAGGGGACAGATGGAGCAGGGCTAACAGATACCAAGCGGTTCCCGCTGGGCTGGCTGGCTTTGCCTTGGGCGGGGGTGGTGTCTTCACCACAGGTGACTTCAGTCCATCTCACCTTTCCTGACTGGCTGCTCTGGAGGGAGCCGCCTTTCCAGCCCTCCCAGGTTTCCAGAAACTGAGCCTCCTCAAGACTGCGCTTGAGCAGTTAGGCCAATCCTACCCACCCCTCACCTGGGACCAGGTGTGAAGGGTCCAGGCTGGCCTCTCAGTCTCCCCACAGTGTGGGTGTGGGGGTGGCTGTTGGCAGGAGGCTCTTATCAGACAGCAGCTGTGGCAGCGCTGTCTGAGCCAGAGCACCAAAGCAGAGGAGAAGACAGAGACCTGCCGACAGGGTGAAACTGGGCACCAGTCCAGACAGCCCAGGGCACAGCCCTGCAGGCCGGTCTGGGCGAGGGTGGAACTCTGCTCAAGGTCTCAGGAGGACAGTCACTGAAAAGCAGGCAGGATGTGGCAGCCAACCTACTGACCACCAGCTACAGACTCTCTCGTATAGGCCAGGGCTGTGTGGACAGCGAACAGGTCGACATGACCCCTGCCCTCGAGGGACTCGCGATCCAGCAGATAGCAAGGGTGTCATGCGGGCTCCCAGGAAGGAGTTGCTGGAACCCTGCAGGCCTGAGGAGCGAAGGATCCTGGGAGCCGAGTGGCAGTGTTGCCACGCCCTGTCCACAGCTTCCATTCCAGGCCTGCCCTGACCCTCAGCCAGCCACAGCTACTGGGGCCAGGGTGGGCTCAGTGTGACTTGGCTGACAGGCGAGCAGTGTCAGTCTGAGTCTTCTCTCAGGAACTGAGATGCTGAGAGACTATGGCTGCTACTGGAGAGGGGCAGAACCAGAAGGACCGCATGGAATGAGACATAGAATTCATGAGGGAGTAAGAACAGCTCAGGGTTGGAAGGATGGTTGGAGGAAAGAAACACATCTGTGCAGATCTGAGCACATCTGCAGATTCCAGATTCCAGCACACCCCGAGCCTCACCCACAGAGGCAGAGAGGCCAGGCAGGCCTGGTATCATTTGGGCCTGCATCTCGTTCCCTAAAATCTCACATTGGAGCCTGCTCACATCCTGCTCACTAGAGCCTATTCCTTGGGGCAAACCAGTTGAGCCTCTGTCCTGCTGACCCAGTGAGCTGGCCTTAACCAGTGTCTCTAATCCCACTCAACACATGTGAGGCTGGGGCTGCGCTTGGGGTTCAGCCCATCTGACAAGCTGGGGGCGCATGGCACACCTGGCAGGAGCTCACCTGGACCACAGAGATATGTCCATGCAGCACAGCAAACGTCAGCGAGGTCCAGTGCCGGCTATCCGGGTGGATGGAGGGGTGCCTGGGAGAGTTGCTTGGAACCTGCGAAAATGCCACAAGGGATCAGTGTTTCCAGGTGAATGACATTCCTGGGCGGGTGACACGGGGCCTGAGCTAAGGGGGAGCCCTGCAGGGATGGTGGCCAGGAGTCAACTCAAGTGCTTTCTATATTCGATTGGCAATGTCTGCCTGGAGCACCTTGTGGACAAGGCTCAAAAGGATGTTCAATTAGTGATGTCTGCTCTGGGCAGAGAGATGGCAGAAGGGGAACACTTTATGCCTCGGGAGCAGGTAGAGCAAGAAGTGTCTGGAGATGGTAGGGATGGCTGGGGACTAATTTGATAAAAGGGGAAAGGGGCTACAGTAACAGAATCATGGCCTTTCTCTCCAATGGGCTCCCCTCTGAACTCACTTCTCTGGCAGAAAGCCCGAATCTTGAGAAAAAACTGTCTTTGCTAACTATGATCTCTGTGTATCTTATATTTCCAGTTCTCTGAGACATATCTACTCTGTTGTCCAAATCATCACAGCCAGCATGGATGATGAAGACCTTGGGGTGTTCTCTCGCTGGGTTGGGGGCCCGGGGCAGCCCTCTGGGGCTTTCTCACCTGGATGTCCAAGTTGGCTCCAGCATCAATCAACATCTGGACCATGGCTTCATCCCCAGCAGCACAGGCGTACATCAGTGGCGTCATACCCTATGTGAAGCAAATGCAGATGCTAAGTTGTCTGGAAATAGAACACGAGGACATGTGTTCCATAGGTGTCTGCCCTGGAAGCCAGACAGAGGTCTCCTGCTTGACCAGCTGCTCATCTGGAACAATCTTGGGTCTTGTGCTAGACAGAAGGGGCTGGGCCTGCCCCTCCCAGGCTCAGGGGACATATGACACCTGAAGGATGAGTAGGGGACATTTCCATGAGCACTACAGGTCACCAGAGGGGCAAAGGGCACAGGTCCTACAGCCAGACTCCAGTACAAAAGGCAACTCCTACTGTAAACTTTGTACAAGTTACTTGTACTCCTCTGTGCCTCAGTTACTTTATCTTTAAAATGGGAATAACAACAGTATCTACCCTACTGGGTTGTTGTAAAGAGATGAGTTACTATGTATAAAGTGCTTGGCCCAGCTAACTATGGATGAGCTAACTAATTGAAATAACACACCACCACCATCACGGCTGCCATGCTACACTGACCCATCCAAATCCACCCCAGGGCCTGCGCTGGTAAATCACCGTGTGAAGAGCTTTGCATGCATCATCTCATTTAGTGACCACACCATCCCTATCGGGGAGGTTCTGCTATTATCCCTGCCTCACGGATGAGGAACAGAGATGGGGACTGACTTGCCCCACAATCACACAATATGCTCAGATGGAACCCAGGCCTGCGTGAGCCGAGAAGCTCTTCTCCCCGAGGCGTCTCACACAGCGTAGAGAGGTCGATGTGAACGTCTCCTGCTGCGAGCAGTTCTTAGCTTTTCTGAAAGCTGAGGCCCAATCCCTACCCGAATTTAGGTGGGCGGTTAACGGAGCCACCCCTTGGCCGGGTATCTCCTCTGTGGCCAGTAACAGCAAAGGCCGCAGTGGAAAGCACTATTCCACAGCTGGATGCTGGCAAGCATTTGTCTGGAGCCCTGTGATGTTATTTATTAGGTTATTTTTGTGTAGACAAGATCTCTTTACCTCATAAATCTTTGCCTAGCACCCAGAGATAAAGAAATGGCCTGAGATTAATCATTGCTGAGAGGTCTATCTATCCCACAGATCATTCTACAAACACTGAGGCTGAGGGAACAAATAGGACTGGGGCATTGAGAGAAAAGCACCGAGTAAAAACCTGACTTTGTTTTATTCTCCTCGGTGCAAGGTTGACTTCTTTTTTCTCCACAGGTCTGTATGTGATTCAGACTATAAGCCGTTGACATGTCCTGTAAGGAGAAACTACTTTTTTTTTGCATGTTGGTCTCTCCCCCTAAAGAGGTTAAATCAAGAGACACTGATGAACAGATTTCAGGGATAATCATTCTGTCGACACCAACAGACATGGAGGCACCTTTATGGAGCATTTACTAGCTGTGATGCACAAGTCTAGGGGGTAGGCACGGCTATCCCACAGTCGGAGGCGAGGAGACAGGCTCAAGGGGTAAAGCAGCTTGTCCAAGCTGCCACAGTTATGACAGGAGGACTCAACTCCAGCCCTGTGAGGCTGGCGTCCATGAGCTTCCCCACCCCGCTGCTGGAGGAGGAAGGCATCTCCCCCAGGATGAAAGCTCGCGTCGACAGAGGCACCTTGGGGAGATGCGACACCCATCCTGTCACCCTCCCGGAGCCCTCCTGCAGCAACTCCCTCAGCCTCGTGGTTTCCTGTCCCAGCACGTGCCTGACAGTCCTGCCCCGATGCTCTGGCTCCCAGCATCTCCCTTCCCTGGGATGCCTTCCCCCACTCCTCTCTGCTGCATCCACTCCCCACCCCCTCCCTCCAGCATGACTCAGGAAGAATCCTTCCCTGACTGCTCCTGCCTGACTTGCCAAAATCCACTGTGGCTTGGGTTCACCAGTCACCTCATCACAGCCTCTGCCGTGTCACCATCTCATCTGAGAGTGCTATGTGACTTCTATGTGACCTCTCAGCTGCCACTTAACTTCCCCCAAGCCTCTGTGTGGACTTCCAAACTACAGTGCCATTACCCAGGGGAAGCTCACGCAACTGCATCAGATAAAAATTGCATCTTCCACAGGTGGGGAAGGGCCTGGGTTTGGCCTGCTTGCGTTCTTCTAATCCCAGCTCTGCTCCTCATTAGTTGTGTGAGCTGTGTACCCCAGTCTCCCTATCTATAAAATGGGATGAATCCTACATCACAGGGCTGTGGTCAAGATTAAATGAGTTAATCTGTGCAAAGTGCTTAGAATAGCGCCTGGAACACAGAAAGTGCTGTATAAATGCCAGTTATTCAGAGCACAAACAAAAAAGAAAGCAGGTCAAAAAACTCCAGTCAAAGTCTGCCTATAATTCCTCCATCATGTCCAACACTTCCTGTCCCCTTTTCTGGCTTCATTTAACGCATCAGCACTTTTCACTAACATACTCTGCATTTCATGACTTTGTGTTTCTTAGTATCTGCCTCCTCCTCTAGCATTTAACTCATGAAGGCAAGGATTTCTACTGGAGCGTGGCACACAGGATGCCCTAGTACAAGTCTCAGTGATAATTATCCCTAGCTCACTATCAAGCTGATTTCTCTGGACGTTCTCCCAGCCCTGCACCATCTGGGACAGCCTCCAGCCTTCCAGTGAGGGGAAGCCAAATGCCCATTACAAACGATTTCCAAGGTGCCTGGGAAGTCTCTGAGTTGGCCATCTACACAGATGGCAGAGTGCGATTTGGGAGTAACCCGCTTCTTAGAAACACAGCCGGGTGGGCGGGTCTCAGGTCTGGGACAGAACAGACTGAACCACTGGTTACCACAGTCGCTCATCTCTGTGGACTCTGGTCCTGAGCCTGCCTGGCGGAGCACTCGGAACACACCTGGTCGTCCATGGTGTTCACCCCGTCGGGGCCCAGGGCTTCGATCGCCTGGCTGATGAGGTCGGTCCTTCCGCAGTTGAGCATGCGGAAGCCCAGGTCCTGGTTGAATTTTTCAGTAGCCGCTCGGGCATCCAGCCTCCGGAAGGAACTGAAACAGCATTCGGGTCTGTGCAGGGGAGACCAGGTGTTTAAGCCTGGCTGTTTCTGCTAGGACACGACCTCATTACGAGAGGTGACACCGCTGTGCTAGGCCGATGTACGGCGTGGGGATGGTGTGGACGGGGAGGAGGAGGACAGGGAGTTACCATCTAAGCGGCCATGACTGGCCTTGTCATGCTCGGTGACAGGAAGAGCACACGCGTCAGCTTTTCTATAAACACGCTCAAGAAGTGCTCTGAGCTCTTGGGAGCTGTCAACGATCAGAAATGAAATCCCCCACAAAATGATCTCTCAGGGGACTTTCTGAGGAGGAAGAAGCTCTGGTTGGGGCTTGGGCCACACACGGTACTCGGTTGTGTATTTTTTTGCACGGAGTAGGCTGTACTCCTTCTCGAGAATGGTCATTGAGGCCAAGTTCCAGTCCTTGATGCCCCATCCTCTCTCCTCCGTGCTTCCTAGTGAGGCCAGAAGCACAAAGAGACAGCAGAGAGTGGACCAGACTCCCAGGTGCAGCCAAGCCATCCTACCAAGGACAGCCATGGTCTACAGAGGGTGTGCCATGGCTTTCGACAGGTGGCTTTTGCCTGGAGCCTCGACTGGGCCACAGAGTAGAAAACACGTGTCACAGGACGAGGTCGTGGCATTTACAATGGAGACAGAGAAGGGGAGGGCAAAGCGAGGCTCTCCCAGGTCAAGGGTGGCCAGGGGACCGTTCCTCTGGAACAACTTCAAGAGGCCAGTCCAACACAACAGAGGCACACTGGGAAGGAAATGGCTTGGGGCCACACGGGCCTGGCTTCAAATTGAGGCATGGTCAGCTTGCTAGCCGAGTATCTGTGGGCAAGTTACTGCTCCTCCTGATCCTCAGCTTCTCCATCTGTAAATGGGCATTAAAGCCCCTTCTTCCCTGAGGTTGTCAAAGGACTGAGAAAATGTACATAAAATAGGAGAGCTCAGCACCAGCCTGCACCTAGGAAATGCTCCAGAAAGTGGTAGCAACCGCAGGGGGAAGGGCCCACTCTGCTGTGTACCCCAATAGCCCCACTGTGAGTGTTCTCTCACCCAAAATGCAAATGGGAGTCTGCTCTGTGCCAGACCCGTGGCTGCGGAGGACAGACTGGAGAGCAGCCCAGGTCCAGAACAGATCAGTTCTAACAGGGGGGCTCACGAAGAGAGTGCCTTAGAGCAGATCCAATGAGGGCTGCAGCGCCTGCTTTCGGCCCCCTCCCGATCCAGGAGAGTGAGGGAGCAGCGGGTTTACCCCGGCCCTCCCCGCCTCACTCCTCCCCGGTTCCATACTTGAGCTGCCGGGGCTCACAGTCCAGACCAGGCAGCAGCAGCCGGGCCGCCTGCCGGATGTCACCGCTGTCCACGGTGAGGCTGCGGCGGTGCTCCGCGTACGTGATGGCCACACGCATCCACTCCATCAGCGGTGGCAGCAGCATGAAGGGCCTGGGGGGCGGCAGACAGAGAGAGAGAGAGAGAGAGAGAGAGAGAGAGGGTCAGGCCTGGGCAGGCACCCCCTGGAGCACCCCCTCTCAGGACAGCCATGGAGGCTGGGCCCACCCCCCAGAGACCTCTGTGAGGGGAGAGTCCTGAGGGGTGGAGGGGACCTGGCCTCCCTCCTCAGGGAGACCCCGGTCTGTCCCCTTCCACAGGAGCTCTGTCAGGGCTTGGAAGGAATTCCTGTCATGGGCCACGAGCAGAGCCTGAGGGCCTCAGGTGGCCCAAGAGGAGCTGGGGACTCTTGCCCCCTCCACAGAATTCAGGCGGCTCTCCAGGGTGCTCGGGGGCAGAGGCAAGAGTCCCACAGACCCTGGTGTGCTGCTGAGCCCCTTCATCACCACAGACAACACCGCTAGGCTGCTTCCTTCTTTACTTGTGAGACGAGGTGATCCCCGCTCCTCAGGACTACCGGAAGGCCAAGTGAGATGACGCGTATCACACTCTACATGCGTGGCTGACAGGCGCTCCCTCAACTGACCCCTGGGCTGAGGTGGACCTCGTCACTTCCTGTGGCAGGCCGGGAAGCCCGTGGTGCTCCAGGTCCTCCAGGGAGGGAGCCCCGGGGCCTATGTTGCTCCCAGAACCCATGGCCGTGGTGTGAGGCAGCGAGGAGGACGGGAGAGGCAGCTCAGCCAGGCTCCGGAGCTACAGACTCAGGAGGCACCTGCCGCGGGGGACTGTGGGCCACCAGGGGGCGCCATTCACAGGAAGGTGACTACTGCCCCCTGGTGGAGCAATATGGTGGCTCTGCCGCTCGGGACCGGTCCCTGCCCTCCCCACCAAGCTGGACTCCTTTCTGTCCTCTGCCTGTTCTGGTCTCTGACAGTGAGACCTCAGAACGCCCCACAGCCTAGCAGGCCTCACGTTGCAGAGGGGCCCTGACAGCTGGTCTTGGCTTCATGCCTGCAGCCCCCATCCACACCCCCAACTTTCTCTGATACCCTGGGCTCCTCATGCGTTAGGTCCCTGCTGTCACCGCCTTTCCCTCAGACAGGCAGAGAGGTACTCTGTCCAGGAGGAAGACCTCCATCCTTTCTCCTCAGCTTCTGAGTAAACCACCTGCAGGGAACGTCCTCATGAGACTTCTCCAAGGTTTCCAAAAGCTTAGGTCATCTTCAAAGTTTTCAAAGCTTCTCTCCTTGGGGGCAAAGGACGCCTTTTATTTATTTATTTAATAAGATAATCAGATGGGGTTTGTACAAGTGGCTCGTTTGGAAGTTATTTTGATGTCCCGGTTCTGGCGTTCTGAAATACACCTAGATTTGAAGCATTTCACTGGTGCAGTGTGTGGTTAGTCACTCAGTCATGTCCAGCTCTTTGTGACCCCAGGGACTATAGCCAAGCAGGCTCCTCTGTCCATGGGGATTCTCCAGGCAAGAATACTGGAGTGGATTGCCATGCCCTCCTCCAGGGACTCTTTCCAACCCAGCGATCGAACCCAGGTCTCCCGCATCATGGGCGGATTCTGTCTGAGCCACCAGGGAAGCCCAAGGTGGGCTAACTGAACCAACTGCTATGATGACAAGGTGGCCAAAGGCTGGGAAAGGCTTGTAGCCCTGGCCTTCAGGGATGCTCAGGACATCATGCCAACTTCCCTTCCAGCCCTGACTCAAACCTTTCAGCAGGACACACCAGACCATCAGGCATTCATGGTTCTCAAGCCCACCCTGGCTGTCCCCATCTCCTCGAAAGAATGAACCAGCTCTCACCTCTGCTCATCCAGATCCTCTTTATCCTTCAAGGACTGGTTCCAATGCCACTTCTTTCTAGAGGCCTTCCCACATCCCTTCTCCAATGAAAATACTCTTTCTTCTCCAAGATCCCTTAGAACTCTATTCTAGAATAAATGTCTCATGCTCATGACTAGATAATTTCTCTTTAGACAAGAATGATGCCTCCACCATCCGTCTCCAAAGTATACCCGGCACAGGGCCTAGACACAACAGATCCTCAGTTAAGCTGAATACTGAAAGGATGGCTAAGCATCAGGAATGTGGCAGAATACATCCGAGTTTCAGTTCTGGACCAAGTCCTCTTTCTGCCCAGAAAAAAAAAGACGTACTTTTCAAGGGCACAGTGTAGACTAGTTAAGAGTGGGAAGCCAGGACCCTTAATGGGGAGCTTGTAGAATCCAGGAAGGAACCATAATTCATTTGTGAATTACCATCCTGTTTATAAAATCTTCCTTGGTTGTGAATGCCCATTTGAATTCCCCCCAAATATTTTGGAATTTTACAGTTCTTATACCACAGTGCTGCAAGGTAAGCTTAGAGACATTCGTCTACATATCAGTACTTCTGATTCAAGGGGAAGGCTTTATTTAATCCACCAGCACTGGAGACTGAAGGGTAAACAAAAAGATAGTTCACAGATGTGCCAGCCATTCTTCCCTATTGTGGCCAACAGCCAAGACAAAGAGCCAAGTGTGGCCACAAACGCTCTGAGCAGCATCTCCCAGCTGCCCTACGGGAAATCCGAGAGGGAACTCAGGAAACCATGAAGTCTAATCAGATGGTGTCATGATTCATTCCCCAGGCTTGTGCCTCTTACAATTCGGCACGTGAAAAGAGCATTGGTAACTGGTGGGCAGATACTGGGGACTGGTTCATTAAGCCTCCAATTTACCAACTTAGCTGGAGATGTGGAAAACTGAAAACTACATTTTGCAGACTCCTTTGTAATTAGACTTCACCATTAAGACATAGCTGCATGAGATCTGATAAATGGACGTGAGGTGGAGGTCCCCTTTGTGTCTTCTTTGCTTGGTTCCACTAGCGGACCAAGTCATGAAACATGAGGTATTACATTCCCCCTGGAGAGCATTCCAGCATCCATTTCCTGACTTTCTGAGTGCTTCAGAGACATCAGTACTGCTACTGAAGGCAACAGCAAAACCTTGACTCCGGCCTCAATCCTGAATTGCAGTATCTCAGAGGGAGAAGCACCCCAATAGCAAGTTTTGTATTGTTCTTGGTTGGAGTCATTCCTGGAGGTTCAGCCTTAGACCTGCTCCTTGAGTCCACACAATGATTCTTTTGGCACATAATGCCCTGCATTAAATCCCTTCTTTTGAAAACACCTAGGGTGGTTTCTGTTCCCTGAATTGCACACTGATTAATATTCTCAACATACAAAAATACTCCAGGGTTAAAGCTATCACTATGCCTCTGATTGGCGCCCACTTGTCCACATCCAAGGCCATTTGCAGGCCCCCAAATGATCCTTTCAGGCCTTTCTCCTTGGCCTACCCACCGGTTGACCTGTGGCCCATAGGAAAGTAAAATGATGAGCAATTCATGGACTTTCTCAATAACATCCTTCCCTTGGCCTGTGGGTTCCAGGCTACTATTTCCTTTCAGGTTATTTCATCTAGCCCATTGGGCATGCTGAGAAGCTGGCCTTGCTTACTGGACATTCTGGAAAATCCCTATAAAAACTCCCATCTGTACTGGCCACGGCTGTGTTCTAACATGGGGTGAAAGAGCTCCAGAGGAGCAAGGCTGGGAATGATTGGCTATGCACCATCCCCAGGGTCTCTCTGGTTCCCTTCCAGAGAAAAAGGCCTGCTTTTCTCTTTTTGCCTTTTCGCCAGGCTGCGGTTGGCCGCAAGCCACTGACTGTCCCCTGTGCTGGGCCTGGCCCCTTGGACTAGTGGTTCTCAAGTGCCTTGGTCTCAGGATCCCCTTTGTACTCTCACAGATTATTCATGCCCTCAAAGAGCTTTTGTGTATGTGTGTTGTTCTATCGCTAATTACTGTATCCGAAATTAAAACAGAGAACTTCAAACCTCTGAATACATACCCTGTCAGCCATCAGAGTGATACTGTGCTTGTATGTCACACAGTCTCTGAAAAACTCCCCAGGGACTTGTGAGAAAATGAGTGAAAAGGCAAATAACATCTCATTGTTATGGAAATAATGCTGACCTTGGGGCCTCCTGAGAAGTCTCTGGGACCCAGAGGGTCCCCAGACCACACTTTGAGAACTGCTGCCTTAGCCAAATGCAGCCTTGCCCCGGGGCAAGGCTGCTCTTAGGCATGGGGCTGGCATCCCTCCCCAGTCCAGTTCTAGAATGGTGTGTGGTGTACATGACACTCCTGGCTTAAGGATCTGAGGATTCCACACGGAATTTTCACTGGGAGAAACCCCTAGTTTCTAGAAGCCACTGAATTGAGTCTATAACCTTGGACATATCATTACCTTCTTTGGGCCTGTTTTTCTTTTAAAGATGGGGTTAGGTTGGTGGTTTCTAGACACTTAGCATCATGAGAAACCCTTTTGCTGTTATTTCACAGCCTCCATAAGATAAAAGCTGTACCTTCTGCACAGAGGTCAAGTACACGGGCTCTTGAGGGAGACTGCCCTAGGTTGCAATACATTGCACTCTTGATGAATTAAATTATAATCCTGTGCAAGTTATCGTCTCTTTCTAGACTCAGCAGTTCCATCAACAAAATGGGTATCAATAATAGGGCCACCTCACAAGACAGCCACAAGTATGTACATAAAGTGCATAGCACATGGTAAGCTCTTGGTAAAGGTTAGCTGTTACTATCATTTTAGTGTCCGTTGATAGAGAGAATACATAATAGCAGAAAAAGCTACAAGAATCTATTAAATACCTCAGCTCCAGCCTTCATCAAGCCCAGCCAATTCCCTCTCCATATCCCCCAACCTTCCTGCAAGTATAAACACGCAAAGCTTGCAAAAGCCTGCCAGTGAGCTGCCCACCACCCACTCCACCCCAGCTCATAAAACAGAGCAACAGACGCAACCACTGTGTCGAGTGTGATCTGGAGACTGTTTCTGGAGGTGCAGGGCCTTGGCCGTCAAGAATCCTAGACGGGGGAAGGGGCAAGGACAACACAGACCCAGGAGCTTCGGGGTCATGAACATGCGAGGGCGTGAGGGGGTGGGCACAGGATACTGTGAGGGACCTGCAGTCCTCGAGGGCTGCGGGCGGCCTAACCTCGGAAACACCAACCACACATCCACTTGCAAACACATCCGGTCGGGCTGCTACTGTGACAAACAAGGCCACTTAAAAGGGTCACCGACTCCAAGCGTTTGTCTTTGTGTGCATAAAATAGCAATTCACATCATGAGAAGAACTATAAAATATAGCAAAGAAAGTGGGCCTTTAACAGGAAATGGGGTGAGAAGGAGGAAACAGAGGCCCCGGGAGGCCCAGTGTCTCCCCTAAGGTCACAGAACCCGTCAGCAGCAATAGGGAGACCAGCTCCAAGCGTCGTGACTCAGTTTCTCTTCTCCCTCTTTAATCAAACATTTGAGCCTGAGTATATCAAGCAAACAGGCTCACAAGGTCCCTCACCAGGACCAGGCCTGCAAAAGCCATTTTTTCCCATTAAAAAAGAAATGAAAGAGAATAAACTTCTTAAGGCCTTGGTTTTAAGAGGTCCCTGCAGCTGGGGGAAAAAAAACCAAAAAACAAACCCTGCCCCACTCAGCAAGCGTTTGATTTATTGGGATTACAGTCCCATAAGCGGTGTCTTAACAACATGAAACAGGAAAGGCCTCCGATTTCCAGCTCAAAGCAGGCTCTGTTCTTCCTTGAGGTGGGCAGGGGCCTTGGGGAGAGAGTTGGGTTGGCAGATGGGGCGCAAGCCTGGAACCGGAGGCCCAGGTATGATAAGACCTTGTGCCTCTGTCCCCACTGGGCAGGACAAGTCTGGGCCAGTAGGTATGTCCCCTCTGTGCCCACCCATGAGGACTGGGTTCATATATTCAGGCAGCCAGGTCTAGGAGGTGCCCACTGGCTGAGTAGGCCCTCAACACCAGGCCTGAGCTCAGCCCTGGGAAACCTGGGCCATGGTTTAACTTCCACTGTTGACTGGGAGCAAAGGGGGACCTTGGGGCACAGGCCTGGCTCCCGGGCCTGGGGGGGTTTGGGGAGGCCCATGATGCCTTAGGCTAGCTCCGTAAGGAGATGTCTTCATAACCATCTAAGCTCAGCCCACCCTAAGGTAAGGATCCTTAGTCTAGGAAAGGAATCTCACAAGGACCAGCCACACAGATGATGGTCAAGGGAGGGACTGGCCAGAAGATCTCCCAGCATCAGCCCTAAAGTCTTGCACTGACTTTGCCCTGCCTTCAGTGAGGGTCACTGCTGAGCCCTAGGGTGGAATGGGGTGACCTTCCCTCCAATCCCTCTCTCTTCAGGACCTTGCTTGGAAGCACACTGCTTCCACACCCCACCCTGCCATGCTGCCTAGATTGGGCCTGGCAAGTGGCACCATCAGGAACCTGCAAAGATGCCAACCTTTTCCCAATCAAGTGCCAGCTCTTCAAGCAGAGACTGCTCTGGGAAAGTCAAGGTTGGCTCTGCTTTGCCAGCTCTGAGGCCCTCACCCCCAGATCCCCCAAGATCTCCGAAGGGCTGCGGTGGCCTAACACCAAGCCAAAACATCCATGGAGAATGAAACCAACATTGTCCCAGATGAAGTCAGATTCCGCTCTCAGCACAAAGGACGCGATTCTAGTCTGGCTCACATCTTGGACTAATTATTTTTCTAGAATGGCCTGGTAAACCAGAGTGGTTTGGCTCAGCTGGAGTCAGAGCTGAGCAGGCATCTCCCTTCTGACTCTGAGGACTATCTCCCCCCAACAGCCCCTTGGCCTCGGACCCGGCAGCTGACCCTTAGCAGAATCTCCACCTGGGGTCAGGTGACTTCTGTGAGAGGCAGGGCTTAGGGCTTTCTTCGGGGAAATATGCTTTTCTTATTAAAACCCATCTGGTACAGATTAGAGGCACCAGAAAAACCTCTACTTGCTCAGATATGCATATGGATATAAATTTAGATTACAACCCAGTTGTGATTAGCTGTGAATGACTTCCCTACCTCTTCCTATTGGTTGCCCATCAGGGAACCTCAACATGAGCTATGGACGGGAGGCCAATAGTGTAGCAATAGGGATATCCTGGGGTATGCTGGCCCAGCCCTCAGGCAGCCAGAATTACTCAGGAAACACAAACAGCTAGTGTGTACAGAGCATCTGCTAAGCACCTGGCACTGTTTTAAGCCCTTCACATCTATTGACTCATCTCATCCTCACTGCTACTTTAGGAAACAGGTTTTATTATTGTCCCCACTTTATACATGGGGAAACCGAGGCCTGGAGAGGTCAAGTAACTTGCTCTAGGTCACACACCTAGTAAGTGGCAGAGTGGGGAGGTAGTCCCAGGCAGGGTACCCCAAGATCCAAGCTCCCAAATAGTATACTCCACCACCACCAACTTAGTAAGCTGACTCTGGCTTCCCATTTGCTGGACTCTACGCCACTGCTTTCATCTTGGGAATGATGAGTATTAAGCACAGATTGACTGTGTAATCTGTCACCAAGCTGGACCACATTTGAGCAGGAAGAGGAGTGCTCCTGCCAACAACTGGGACAGCAGGCATAAGAGACAAGCGTCTCAGGCAAACACAAACACCCGGTCACCCGAGCACTTAGCACGTGGGTAAAGCACCTTGCTTGGCTCATGGGTCCCTGCAGAAGTGGGAGGCCCTCTCTGCCCACCCGCCCTGAGCCTGGTCTCCATTCTGCTCCTGCACAGCTCATGCATGCTAACTTGCGTCACCTGTGTCCGACTCTTTGCCACCCCGCCAGGCTCCTCTATCCATGGCATTCTCCAAGCCAGAATACTGGAGCAGGTGGCTATTTTCTCTTCCAGGGGATCTTCCTGACCTAGGGATCAGATCGAACCCCATCTCTTATGTCTCTTGCATTGGCAGGCAGGTTCTTTACCCCTATTGCCACCTCAGAAGCCCCAAAACATCCACCAGTTGTGATCATTTTGCTAGCTGGCATTGACTGCTTTCTCCTTAGATTATAATTTCTCTGAAGGCAGAGACTACTGTTGTCCATCCCTCAGGACAGAGGCCCACATGAGAGACTCAGCTTCTGAACTCAGATATGCAGAGCACACTTTTCACTCCTGGAGGCAGAGCCCTCGAGCTGCAACATGTTCTCGGGGGTCTGCTCTCACTCTAGTGCTCTCCGCAGGGTCCCGGAGCTCTAAGTCAGGCAGGTGAGCTCATGAAACGGGGAAGCACTTCGTCTTCCATGCTTGGAGGCCTGAGCTGACTTGGGTATTAACAAATGGTTCTCTTCAGAAAAGAAAGAAAATATTGCCATGATAAAAAGATAACCATTTCACAGGAGAATTATCTACCCAGGAACTGCTTCCTGGGGGAACTCGGCTGACTGGGGCTAGGGCAGTTTTTCTGGGAGGCTGGAGCCGTACCAGGGAGGCAATGGCAGGTGTGGTTCAGCAGATGTCCATGTGGCCTTGAGCCGCGATTCAGGGGGCCCAGCCATCTATCTTTGATAACTGGGCCTGACTCCAGGGTGGCTTCGTATGTGGACAGATGATACAGATTTCAGTGGAGACTGCACCCCTCTACCCTCTCCCATCCAGCAGAGAGGGCTCCCAGTGCTGCGAGCTTCAAGGCATCTATCTGGCCTCCCAGGCCAAGGCCCTCCCGCATGGTGGCCTGGCTCGTCGGCAGCTGGCCCAGCCGGCAGAGCATCGCTGCTTCCCACGCACCTGGAATGGAGCGGGGTGAAGGCAGGCCTCTCTCCACCTGGCTAGGGTGTGGCTCCCTTGGCCTCCCAGCCACACCCCACCCATGGGGCTCGCTGCTGCAGAAGGTGTAAGAGATGCAGAACCACCCAGGCTCAGCGTCTGTGATGGCTGACAAGAAACCACAGTTCTTTCACCATTTGAAAGGAGTCAGACCGGCAAGGGCCTCTAGCCTGCTCAAGTACAAGCTCCTTCTTTTGAACACAACGCTTTCAAAACATAGTGACGGTGCTTGTCGCCACTCATGGACCTCGGCCAAGTCAGGCTGGAGAGGAGCCTGTGGCTTAACTATCCTGCTCCACTTATTCCACGGATAACTGCTGAGCAGTGGGGTGGGGGTTGGGTCTTTCATTTAGTCTTTGAATAGGTATTCCTGTCTAGATTCAGCTGGGTATCATACATAGCATCTGCCTTCTCCCATACCCCAGAGTCTAAGGCAGAAAGGGGACCCATTCACACAGTCAGGTGAAGAGTTTACAGAAGGGACTTTCCTGGTGGCCCAGTGGTTAGTTAAGACTCCATGCTCCCAGTACAGGGGCCCTGGGTTGGGTCGCTGGTCAGGGAACTAAGACCCCATGTGCCACTGCTAAACATGTCACACACAGCAATGAAGATCACAAGGGCTAACTTGAGACCCAGCACACCAAAATCAATCAATCAGCCAGTCAGTCCAATGGCTCAAGTGGCAAAGAATCCACCTGCAACGCAGGAGACACGAGAGACAAGAGTTTGATGCCTGGGTCGGGAAGATCTCTTGGAGGAGGAAATGGCAACCCACTCCAGTATTCTAGTCTGGAAAGTCCCATGGACAGAGGAGCCTGGCCACCTACATGCAAAGAGTTGGACGCAACTGAGCATGTGATGAAAGGATTTAAAGAAAAAGGTTCCAGAAACTTCTAGGAGGAGGTAGGGGCATGTCTGTTGAGGCCTGGCAGAGAAGCACATGTGTAAAGGGAACGTTCCCGACTGGTTACCAGTGAATCTGACCTGTACTGTAGAGGCAATGCTCTCCAACTCAGTCAGAGAAAAAGGTTCCCAGCACTTGTTCAGGCTTTCTGTACCCCCAGCCCAACTGCAGCTTCAGGGAAGATGCTGGCCTGGACAGCAAAGCAGTAAAGCACACTGCTAAAATTTGCTGAGGGCCTACTGTGTGCCAAGTAAGCATGAGGCCATTCTGCAAACTTTACCCTTTAACAGCTACCCTGTAAGGGAAGTACTAGTCTGCGTTTTACAAATGTGGACACCAAGGCTTTGAGAGGTTTGGACACACGTCCAAGGTTACACAGCTAGCCAGTGGTGAGCTGTCTGGCTCTAAAGTGAAAGACTCCAGGGTCTTTCCAGAGACCAAACTGTTATGCATGAAACGCTCTAAGCCCCTGGCCGGTGGAGAACTGGAAGGCAGGCACGAGGGAGAAAAGAGTACTGTAGTGCGCCCACAGGCCTGCTGTGCCCACCTCCAGCCTCTGTGCCCACTGCCTCATCAGCACTGAAGGCAGGAGGGATTGGGTCGCTGGGCTGGGGCCGAAAGCCCCAAGGGATACACTCTGGACCCCTTAAGAGCCTTCTGTCCCCAAATCGGAAATATGAAAACAGCCAAGGAGGCGGCAGTCAGAGGCACTGGGCTTGTGGGAGGAGGGAGGTCTGGGAGCTGGCTGGTAGGCAAGTAGGAGCAGGCCAGAGCCCGCCCATGTGACTGCAGACATTGCCTGAGCTCCTATCCTACCCCATCCCCAGGGGTCTGGAAAGTCCACGCTCAGCCTCGGAAGCTGCCTTCTTTGAGAAAGCAAACTCCATTCCCTGGAATTGGGACTTCCCAGCACCGAGGCTCTCTCGGGTAGCCTGGCGATGCTGTAGACAAAGGGGATTGTGGCTACATGTTATAAAAACATCCCCGGGCCCGTCAGTTCCCGGTCCTCTCCTTCCCGGTGGGACCGGTGGGTGCAACAATGGGACAGGAAGTCATACGCAACAGGCAGCCCCCGGGGCACTTGTCAACGGCTGGGCTGGGATCCTGTCTCCAGCCTCTGTTATCTGGCACTGCTACTTCCTCTGTCTGCCCCCTATCCCTGGCTCACTCCTTCTCGAAAGCTGGATGGATGCCTACCTGTGCTGGCCACCCAGAGCCAGCAAACTCAAGCCTGTGGGGGGAAGAGGCCCCGAGAAGTTGAGAGCGGGCAGCCCAGGTCACAGGAGGTGCTGATGGAGGGACCAGCTTCTAGAGTCTTGTTCTCACTCCCCTGGAAGGCAGGAGGGAGGTATCGCCTGTGGTACTGTGAATTCACTGTAGCCTTATCACTGGCTTTCCCTGTCTAAGCTCTGAGCTGTCTCTTTCTAGCTGTGACTTTGGGTGTCTGTCTTGCCCTCTGCTGCAGGAGAAGGCCTCAGTCTGTGCCTTCCTTCAAGAGCTTCCCTTGAGAGCTTGTGAGGAACTGCTAGACAGCTGTGGTTATCAAGTGCTTCACAAGCCGTAAAACTGTCCAGGACTTCCCTGGCAGTCCAGTGTCCAGTGGTTAAGAATTTGCCTGCCAGTGCAGGGGACACAGGTTTGATCCCTGGTCCTGGAAGATCCCACATGCCATGGGGCAACTATGCCTGCAGCTACGGAAGCCCATCACACCCTAGAGCCTGTGCTCTGCAGCCAGAGAAACCACCACAATGAGCGGCCCACGCGCTGCAACTAGAGAGTAGCCCTGGCTTGCCGCAACCAGAGAAAGCTTGGACACAGCAATGAGACGCAGTGCAGCCAAAAATAACATTAAAAAAAAAAAGTTTTGTCCAGATGTCTGTGAAGTGAAAGTCGCTCAGTCCTGTCCGACTCTTTGTGACCCCATGGACTATACAGTCCATGGAGTTCTCCAGGCTAGAATACTGGAGTGGCTAGCCTTTCCCTTCTCCAAAGGATCTTCCCAACCCAGGAACTGAACCCAGGTCTCCAGCACTGCAGGCAGATTCTTTACCAGCTGAGCCACCTGGGAAGCCCCCGGATGCTTGTAGCTCATGTAAATATCTATCAGCTCACACCACTTCCACACTTGACACTTGTTGGTGGCAGCCTGTCCTGCGTAGGCACTGGGACCAAACCAGCAAACGAGGGGCCTGGGACCCAAGTCCACCACTGACTTTGGAGCCTTTGACTTGCTGCTCGGTTTGCGAACCAATGGGTGGATGAAATCAAGTTTTTAGAGTTCTTTGAGATTCTTGGATGGTGGGTTGTGGTAAGTCCAAAGTTTGTACATATTTCTGTTCAAAACAGTCCTTACTGAGCTAGTCCTTTGGTCCATCTGGTCTACCTCATCTTTGTCACTTGCCTGGTTCATTGGCTACTGTCAGGGTGAGTTAAGAGGGAATTAAAGGCAGAGACTGAAGGAGGTATATATGAGAGGAAAAGAAAACAAGCATTTTGAGTAGATGTGATTTTTAAAATCACCACTGTTTTGGGTTATTTAAGTACTAGATGTGATTTAGTTATGAGTCCTTTCACAGGTTTATGAAAATAGTAATTATACAGCTAATAGCAGCTACCATGTATGAAGAGCTTATTCTGTTCTAAGTCCTTCAATGGATTACCTCATTTGATTCCTACAAAAACCTCGGCAAGCAGATCAAGCGATTTTTCATGAAAATCTGGGGAAACTGAGGCCCGATAAATTAATGTGCCCGTAGTCACACAGCTCATTAACAGCAGAGCAGAGACCCCAGGGATGGTCTTTCTGATTCCCTAAGTCCAACCTTAAGGCTCTACAGCCTATCTCACTGAACAAAATACTTAACTGCTTACTCTGTGCCAGGGAATGTTCTATGTGCTGGAGTCACAGTGGTTACGCTGACGCTTGGCGTTTACCTTCTAGAGGGGTGAGAAGAGGGCAGAAAAGGAAGTCAGCAAATACATAGACAAGGTAGCTTCAGACAGAGGAGGGTGCTTGGAGGAAAATAAAAAGGAGACAGAAGGATAGGGAATGACTAGAGGTGGGAGGGATGGCTTCCTGTGTGCACTGCAGACCACAGACAAGTGGCTTCAGAGGTCTCTGGACACAGCAGCTTGAGGAGTGCATGGAGAAAAGTACTTAATCCACCCAATAGCTATTTTTATTTCTTTTTACTTCCATTCTGGGTAAACAGATGGAAATTTAATGCACAAAAGGGGGGGAGTAGAAAGAAAAGAGCTTAACATTGCAAATCTTCTTGAAATGGATTTAAGGGAACTACAAGTCAGGAGTACAAAGCCATCACTGCCATCATCTCTATTATTTGATAAGAAAATACTTTCGCAAGCTGAGCAAAAGATTAACGAGCCCATTTCTTCAGACTGAACACTCAGCCTGTCTGCGGGTGCCTCCTATTTATGTAAAGTGCTCATCCGAGGGGAAACAGCCCCCTCCTGCATCCGGACTGGAACAAAGAGGGGCCTCTCCTCACTGTGGGCTTCATGTGTGTTGGGAGCCCTGCCCCAGGATTTTGAGGCTCCCCCAGGAAGCAGGTACTGCTGGGATCTTCACTCTGCACAGGAGGAAACCCGGGCTCAGAAGGTAAGGAGACGTGTTCATATCACGTGGCTGGAGGAGGAGGGGCTGGCTTGATCCTCACACACCTTTGAGAATGCAGGTGTCCACGGGAAAACCACTCAAGTCCCACCCAGAAGCATCTACCTAGACAAACAACAATCAGCGATGACTTAAAGACACACACATACACCTATTCTGTGTTTGAAAAAAATGTAGATCCAGACTTCCCTGGTTGTCCAGGTCCTAGTGGTTAAGAATCCACCTGCCAATACAGGGGCCACAGGTTCAATCCCGGGTCTGGAAAGATCCCATCTGCCACAGAGCGGCTAAGTCTGTACCCAAAATCTGCTGAAGCTAGCACGCTCTAGGGCTGCAATGACTGAATCTGTGTGCCCACCTACTGCCTGTGGCTGCAGCCATAGAAGCCACTGAGATGAGAAGCCTGCGCACTGCAACAAAGAGTAGCCCCCTGTGCCGCAACCAGAGAAAGCCTGCACGCAGCTATGAAGGCCCAGGGTAGCAAAAAAAAAGAAAAAAAAAGTAGATCCACGTGGGTCACAAAATGCACACTATGAAGCACCAAAATCCCTCTGGGACTTCTGCTGCCCACACCCCACCTGTCCCAGTGTCCTGTGGCTGGTCTTTAAGGCTAGAAGAAGAAGCCCAGTTAGAAGCCCAGTCTGTTCTGACATGCCCACCCTCCCCTTCCAAGATGCCAGCCTTCTCCAAGATCCTCTGGAACCGGATGGTGAGTATGATGATGAAGAAGAAGAAAAAGAAAATGATGATGACTGACATACTGGGTGCCAAGCATTAATATTTTGCACATACTAACTCAATCCCCACAACACTTCCACGCAGTCTGCACTCCTGGTCCTGTGCTGAGAAGAAACTGAGGCAGAGAGGCTAAATGACCGAGGCCACCAGCTCGTAAGTAACACAGCTGAATCCAGGCCAGTGGCAGAGCCTGAGAGCTGACCTAACGAAGGACCAGACAAGCTTCCTGTAACACCATCTGCTGGCTCATGCTCAGTTTTTCCCCCTTGTCTTGTTTTTGCCTCTCTTACTAGGCAAGAGGCTCAATCCCATAAGGCACTCCTTCATAATTCTCTTATATCCCTTCCCTCCTGATCAACAGAAGTATAGCGAAAAACGTGAGTTAATAAGTGAAGTGCTTAAGATGGTATCATATCTGTCACTTAATATGTGCTCTATAATGCTAGCTATAATCAGTAGGGGTGTTTGTAAGTAGGAGTAACATTAGGAGCTGCATTATTAATTATTATGTTGGTAGTGGCAGTAGTTATCTTAGTAGTATCAATAGTAGTTAGTAGTAGTAGTAACTGTATGAGTTGTAGTCATATTACTAACCCAGATGCTGCCTGAGAACCACTTTTAAAGAAACCTCATCCTAAAGAAACATTCATCATCAATGAAGAGAGACTATTCTCAATGTCAACCATGTCATCTAAGAACACTGATAACCATAATGGGGGTGGGGGGGCAGGGCGACAGCCACTGCTTATTCTTATGGACCGGGCACAGCTTTACTGTACTCAACTCATGTAATCCTAGTAGCATCTTATTATCTTCACCATTTTACCATTAAGGAAACTGGAGGCCTAGAAAGATGGGCTGACATGTCACACTGCTAGAAGATAGTAGAGATGACACCTCCAGGATGACCCTAGAGGCTGGTGGAGCCCCCAGCCTTGGGCAGTACCTGAGGTCATGTATGGACTTCAGGTAGAGTGGGCCAGAACCCTGTGGGCTCACATCTTTGCTAACTCCAGCTTTTCTGAGTTCTGTCCACATACTTTCAGGAACGCTCTTGGCCAGCAAGACACAGATCAAAGCACCCAAGGGCTGGGCTGGACACACAGTACCTTCTTCTGGGATCCCACCTGGAAAAAGACTTTGAGCAAAAATAGCTCCATGGGAACTGGGGACTACATTTGGTATCAAACCAGCATTCTGGGCCCCATGTCACTTCTGACCCTGCCGGGGACGCAGGACCTCATACCAGACAGCTCTGGGCTAGCTCCTGGTAGGAGGGCCTTTCCTCACAGCGGCATGGGAAAGGCACCTGCATTCTCAGAGCAGTCCAGGTGCTGAGAGAGGACATGGGGGGAGAGGGCGAGTGGAAACCAGTCGATGGATCCTGAAACCATGGAGCCAGACAGCGGGGCGGGGCTTTCTAGGCCACAGGCTCAGCCCTCCCCTTGCCTTGGCCCCTGAGGGCCCAGCCCCCTTGGGCATCATTCTGGACTGTATTTCCTTGTTCTCACCCAGTTTCTCTCTCTCGCTTCCAGGTCCCCCCTCTATCTCCTGCCACGTGGTCGTGGCATTTGCTTGTTCCTTCTGCCTGATACTAATCATCATAGTAGCTAATACCGAGCATTTACAGTGTCCAGGTCCTGCTCTAAAAATGTCCTGCCTGCATTAGCTCTCTAGCACTCATAACAAGGGTGGCTGTGAGGAGTACAAGTAACACGTACCCTCAGGCTTTGCAGAGACTAAGGGACAGATTGAAGGTTCTAAAATCAGTCAGTGAGAAGTGAGATCTCTTTGAATTGCAGTTTTCCCCTTCGATTGAGCTCCGTTGGCTAAGAAACAGGACACCAGATGTTTCTAAGCTGCATCCCAAATCAGATGCGCCTCCTGGCTCAGTGTCCTGAACACCAGCAGGGCCTGAGCCTTTGGAGCGTGCTTTTCTCCACAGAGCGGCACTGTGCAGGGCTAGGGTGGGGAGAGGAAGCCAGGGGCCAGGGCGTGAAGCTTAAGCAAATGAACTGGGGTGTAGACAAGCGGCCCACCTTCGTTCCCAGTATTCCGCAGGTGTGTGGCTTCTCCAGGCCGCTGGCAGCACTTCTTGGGGAGTCTGGCACCCCCAGTGCCCAAGGTTCTGAGGCAGAAAGCCAGATTTCTGCCCCCTCCACCTCTGCCCCCTCTGCCTCTCTAGCTGTATCTGTCTCCCTCCACGTGCTCTGCTATATGATGTTCTCATCCAGCAATTCACTGGCGAGACAGCAGACCTCCCTCCCCACTTCCCCAAACTCCTCATTCCCAGGAGGACCATGCCCTCTGTTCTGGCTCCTCGTCCCTCTGCCTCCAGGCATAGTGAGCGAGGACCTTGCTGAGCCAGATGGCTGTCCGTTCTCCTCCAGACCACAGAGTTGGGGGAAGGAGGCTCCCTGCATCTCCCTGGGTAACCCTGGATCTCTGACAGCAAGTGCTTTCACTTTCTGAGCCTGGTCACGGGTAATGATGTGCCCTGCAGGGTGGCAGCTGGGACTAATCCTGCGTTTGAGACCCTGCCGCATGCCTCACTGGTGCCTGTGATGCAAAGCTGCCAGCAAGAAAGGGATCCTGGGAGGGTACAGGGAGGTTTCAGCTGCGGGGGCCCTCCCCAGGAACTGAGGAAGGTGTCCTGGGAGAGGAGAGGCTGGCAGGGCCAGAACAGCCCTGGAGGAGGTGGGTCCCCAGGGCTGGGACCTACCCAGGTTTTCTTAGAGCTTTAGGACTGGTTGTCAGCCACGGCTGGGAATGCTGTAACCCGGCTAGTGAAGGGCGAGGGCCTTCAGGTCGGAGAGACCTGATTTGAATCCTTGCCCGGGTACTCAGCAGCTCAGTGCCCCCAAGCCCTGTGCCCCCACTTGTAATGTTATCACGCACCTTGCAGATTCATTGTGGGGCACAGAAGAAGCAAAAGTAGGTAGAGCTGCCCTTTTAAAGGGAAGTGGCGGCTCCTTTCACGTGTGTTTTCTCACAGCCCCATTTTACAGATAGGGAGCCTGAGGTGCGGAGGGGCCTGTGCGGGAGGCTGGATCTGAGCTCAGGTCTCTGTCTGAAGCCTGTGCCCCCTTCACCACTGCTGCTCGGCTCACCGCGGTGGCAGACGGAAGCCGTAAGGGTGCCTCCTTGTGCCCATGCAAAGCTGCCCCCTTGCAGTCCCTACTTCCCTCCTCCCTCCAAACCCAGAGCAGGAGGCCCTGGGGAGGATGGTCCTCATGGAGAGATACTGGAGCCCCATCGACTAGTGTAGAGGTGGCCTGTGGCACAGCAGGGACCCAGGATGAGCTTCGTGGAGGGATGAATGATAACCCACCTGCCCCTCGTCAGCATTATCGTGGTCACACACAGCACCCAGAGGGAAGGGAGGAGGGCAGTTTCTTCAAAGCAGAAACCTAGGAGCACAGACTGGAGTGGCACCATCAATGGTGTCATGGGCCAAACCCAAGTTACCGAGCTGAGCTCCTTAGCCCACGTGTGCGAGGTCATGGAAGAGGTCCCTTAGTCCCAACAGAGCCAGACATCCCCAAACCATCGAATCCCCAAGGAGACCCAGAGGTTCTGCCCTATTCTGGGTGGGAGACCTGACCCCATGCTCCAAACCCAGGACAGAGAGGAACCTCAAGGGAATGAAGTAGGGGACGGGAGAGGACAGAGACACGTCAGACTCATAGAAGCAAAGGGTGTCTCCCTGGAGCCCTAGCAAGCTCCAGCCTCTTTGTGCACAGGAGCGAAGAGGGGGCCCAGAGCTCTGCTAAGGGTGTCAGGGCGGCAGTGCCTCACGGGGACACATGGTCTGGCCTGCGGCGGGAAGGCCAGCCTGGCTCTCCAAGGGCGGCAGGGTCTCCCTTGGGTGGCAAGGCTCCCAGAGGGAGCCCAAGTCCAGCAGGACCTGCTTAGCAGCCCAGAGCTGGGCCATCAGAGAGCTGTCAGGCCATCCACCCGCCTGGGTATTCCTAAGGTGTCCTCCTTACCGTGCCCAAATCTGACATTTGGGGATTCTTTTTTCCTCATGGTGGTTCCAATTTTCCATGTGTCTAACACTCATTTGAAATGATTCATGGAAAGATGCCTTTGCGTCCAATTTCTTTGTGCCACAGACAGTATGGTTTGTAAATAATGGGCTATCTAAACACACACTTGTGTGTATGTTACCACTCCAGCGCAGCTGCAACAATCACATACAGACAAGCAGCTTGGGTCACACAGGAACCCTGACGCCATGTTTCAGAGCATCAGGCCCTGGGAATCCTCCCAGGAGGAAAGCCAGAGGGTGGCCACAAAGACATCCCAGGGGTTCTGGGCACAGTGCCTGCAGAAGAGCACCTCCTTGGCTAGCGCCACAGCCAACGTCCACAGTCACAGCCCTAGGGTCAAGCCACCCAGCCTGGGGCAGCAGGACCCAGGGAGGTACTTCTGCCTCCTCTCCCAGTCACCTTTGTTTGGGTGACCCAGCCTCAGGCACCCTTGGGGACCTTACCGACCAATAAGCAAGCCCCCTCTCTCCCTGTCCCCACCCCCTCCAGATGTTTTCTTGGCTCTTTTGCCCTCCCAGCCAAGCTCTGGCAACCACAACAATTTATCCGCAAAGCAGAAACAGCTGGGACGGAGGGCCCGTGCTCTGACCCCATCTCCCTGCTGGTGCTTCCTTCAGGGAAGCTGGGGCCTCCACCTGCCACCTTCTCGCTCTGTGTCAGGCCCTGCCTGCCTCGGCCCTGCATTCGCTAGATAGCTCCCAGAGGATTAAAATGATGATGATCCAATTCCATCAGTTGGGAAAGGGCTGCGTCTCTACGAGAGAACACTAGACTGAAGCCAGCAGGCCTGGGCCCTGGGGCTGTTCATCCACTAAATTGCTGGAGATCAGATAATCGGCCAGAGCCGTGACATTCCCATCTGTAAAATGAGTGGACAGGGCAAAACATGCCTGAGATTTCTAACAAGAATGATGGTAACAGTGACCTCACGGTCATCAACAGAGGTGACGGCTACCACTGATGGAGGGCCAGTTACCACCCAGACATTGTCCTAAGTGCTTTTTCTCAGAGCATGAGGTAACACATGTCTTACCACCCACCTTTCTAGGTAGATGTGAATACTTCATTTTATAAAAGAGGCAAATGAATTTCTGAGAGCCCAGGTGATGAGTGCTAGAGCTGAGAGGGGCCAAAGCTCAACTTCAGAGCCTCAGCAACCCACAATACATCAGCCCAGGGTCAACACACCCCACTGCACTCCAGGGCCAGGCCTTCCTCCATCTGAATGCACAGTCCTCGCCGTGTCAGGCCACCTCCCCACAGGCAACCAGGCCAGGGTCAGGGTTCTTCGGCCACCTTGTCAGTCACTCCACATGCACACGGGGTCGTGTGGCCCACCAGGTACGCAGCCCAAGGCAGAGCCCTACCGTTCATTGTTCAGGGCCATCCTCGGGGGGTCCAGGTTGGGGTTCTCCATGGACTCCATCTGTGGACACCGAGGAAGT
>SJYC01140191.1:0-10216 GCA_006408675.1 Madoqua kirkii | reverse complement strand
CGCATTGCAGGCGGATTCCTTACCAGCTGAGCCACAAAGGAAGCGCCCGTTAGTAAGATTTATCCAGTGTTTTAGCAACAACATCTAAGCAGCCAGGTTATGGTCAGTGTTTGGGGACAGACATAAAAATCAGCAATCCGTGCATACCTTTGATTTCTTCTTTTAGTGCCTGTTGGCTGCTAGACAGTTCCTTTCTCCTTAAAATCTTCCAATTTAATTTGAATTTTATTCATTCCGCCACAGCCTCCTGGAAAATTTGAGGATTTGGGTTACTTTGAGCTCCCCCTCGTGGTGCTAGGAAAACATGCACTGGGCACAGCGGAGAAGAGGAAGCTGGTGGGTTCTGCAGACCAGATGCACTGCTGGGCAGGGCTTCATGCTGCCATGCCAGCAGAGGCGGCTGGCCTTCCCAGGTAGTAACTTCATCAACCTTAATCTCCTTTTTCCTGTGGGCTGGCATTCTGTCTCACAAATACTGCTCACAGGGCGAATTAAAGTTTTGCAAAACGTTGTCACCTTTGTCTCAGGTTCAAAGATTTGTTAACAAAATTAGCAACTTGTTCTGTAGAAATAAATAATACACAGACTTATAGAATTATTGAGCTAACTTTCAATATGCTAACAATAAAAGCAAAGAGAAGTAGAACAGCAGAAGATACATTACCAAATTGGGTTCTGACCAACATCCAGACTCAAACAGCGCTGGGAAGTCCCGGGACACAGCGCATCTGGAGACCCAGTGGGGAAAAGGTTCCAGGCAGCATGTTATGGTCATGAGTGAGACTTCAAAGAATGCAGTTTCGGGTTCCCTCTTATAATCCCAGGATGCTGTCTGTTATCATCAGGAATTTTTGAGTAAATAGCACCTCTCTTTTTCTGTTAATGCTATTTGTTTGTCTTAAAAAGCCAATAATGTTGCTAAGCCTGGGGATGAGTAGGCCAGAGTCCCTCCAAGGGCTTGAGAACCTCACGATTTGTCCCCTATCCTATCTCTGGTGCTGCAAGCCTTGCACTCACAGCAGGCAGTCAGGGCACTCACAGTCAGGGCAGTGTCCAGCCAGGTTAGAAACGAGCTCAGAGGCCTGCTTTAGAGAGGACCTAGACCCTGTGCCTCCTGCATTGCCAGGTGTAGAATCTCACCTCTTTTGTTATTCAAGAAGTAATGGACATTACAGATGGACACAAAAATATTCACAAATTAATTTACTATCTGCATCCTTCTGAATGCACAGGAAACAGTATAATATACAGTAAAATACACAGATATCTGAGCTTCCCCGGGGCTCAAAGGTAAAGTATCCACCTGTCATGCAGGAGATGTGGGTTCGACCCAAGAGGAAAGATCCCCCTGGATGAGTGCATGGGAACCTACTCCACTATTCATGTAAGGAGAATGGATAGAGGAGCCTGGAGGACTATGGTCCACTGGTTCACAAAGAGTCAGGCACAACTGTACCAACTGAGCACACAGGCACCCATGTATCTAGTTCCTTTCCAAGAACTATCGAACCAAGAACACAGGGTTAGAAAACAGGATATTGGACTTTTCAAAGCTGGAAATCACCTTTATAAATACTCAAGCTGTGGAGAAACTTGTGTATCACACAGTGCGCAGATCACCTGAAGAAAGAATGAGCTTAAACACCTGATGTCAGTCACAAAGTTTTTTCAAGTTGGAATCAACAAGGTTATAAACTTAGTCAAGCAAAACATGGACTCCCAAGAGACACAGAGGGAAAACACAAAGATACCCCCAAACCAAATTTCAACGTCACAGGGAAGCGATCCTCACCCACAGACAGCAGGTTGCTGTGGGTCTCCTCCATCACATCCCAGTACAAGGCTCTCTGAGCAAAGTCCAGGCATTCCCACTCCTCTGGAGTGAACTTGATGTCCACATCTTCAACGGCCAACTGTGTCTGAAATGAAAGCACATTTCACTAACAGGCACTCGGGAGGATTCTTATTTTTACACGAAATGAGAAAAGGTGAGAGGGATAAGGATCAATTCAGGTAATGTATCATTCTGATAGATCCATTAAAAGCTATTTGGAATAAACTGTGGCTCTCTAATTTCCTCTTGTTTCATAAGACTATGACATCTTCCAATCAATATGAATTTGTCACTTGTGTGGACAATACCTGAAGAATATACAAATATAATCCAATCGGTGAGTTGTCTATGCAGAAGTGTTACACTCTACACACGGAGGGACATTCACTATCTAGATGAATTACAGCAAGACCGGTGTCTTCAGAGATGACAAAGTCCACAGCGGCTTTCAAAGAACACACATTGTGATGATTATAATGTCATCACACTGATGACAGTGTTTCAGCACGTCCTACACACTAAGCATTACTCTAAAGATTTTACACACATGAACTTATCATCAACATGACAGTGCATTAGAGAAAGATCTGTGTCCATCTTACTGGAGAGAAAACTCTGTCATTCTAAGAATTCCCTCAGATCAAAGAGTTAAGAAATGAGACAACAGCACCTGAGATCAGGTGGTTGGGACTGATGACTGAACCTAAGGAATCAAGGAGTTAAGTCCCAGAGCAGCAAAGTGCATGACAGAGTTCCCAGAGAATACCTGAAACAAATACAAGAAAGCTAAAGTGCAATGGAGGTGTAGAATCCCAGATCTTTTGTCAGCCATGGAAAGACAGACGTGATAGATGGACAGAAAAATATTCACAAATTAATTTACTATCTACCTCCTCCTGAATGCACAGGGAACACTATAATATGCAGTATCATATGTAGGTATCTGGGTTGCCCTAAGGCTCAGCAGTAAAGAATCTGCCTGGAATGCAGGGGACATGGTGTTCATATCTCCGGGGGGAAGATCCCCCGGAGGAGGGCATGGCAACCCATTCCCACATTCTTGCCTGGAGAATTCCAGGGACAGAGGAGCCTGAAGGGTTATGGCCCATTGGGTCACAAAGAGTCGGACACGACTATAGGATAAATGGTCACTGTACAGGGTCACCCGCTCTTCCCACCAACCACACAATGTCGATACTCTTACTACTGTTTCCATCATTCACATGATGAGGTAGGAAAAAACTTAATGCCATGGAAAACACTTAAGACACAATTACACCTGTTACAAAGCACAAAATATGTTTATACAATGATGTAATAAAACCATGGAATTACAGATCCATGCACTCACACATGCAAATGTAAACACACAACTGGTTAAAACAAGGAAGACTTGTCTATTTTTTCTTTCCATCCAAATTTACTGACTGTCAGCATGGGCCCCAAACTGGGAATACAGCAGTGAACATAATGGAGCTTACAGTCTAGCAGCCAGCCACCCAATTACATCCATAATTTTAAAGTTACTATTGCAACCTGTGCTCTGAAACAGGCCTAGTGCTAAGAGAAGATTTATCGGAAAGTCTTGACATACATGAAGAAGTCACACAAGGTCTCCATGAGGAAGAAACACTTAGGATTGGCAAGGTGGGAAATGGAAGAGTGTGGCAAGCAGAGAGAAGAGCCTGAGTGCTGACTCTGAGGCAGGACGGTATTCAGTGAACAGAAAGTCAGCCAGTCTAACTGGGACACAGGGAACAAAGGGGGGTGATGCCAGGTAGAGGCTGCTTTCTACAAGGTCTTTGGATTTAGGATTTTATTCCAAAAGTAACTGGAAGTCACTGAAGAATCTGCAGGAGGAAAATCAGAGGTTTAGATTTGCTTTTCAGAGCTCCCTCTGCTGTGTGTGGAGGCTGTTGTTGCTTAGTTGCTCAGTCGTGTCAGATCTTTGCAACCTCTTGGTAGCCTGCCATGCTCCTCTGTTCATGGGATTTTCAGGCAAGAATACTGGAGTGAGTGGCCATCTCCTACTCCAAGGTGATGCCTTCTGACACATTCTGGGACGATACTCACATTTTCTTTTATTCATGTGTATTTCAGCATCTTTGGGACATTAAAAATGAATCAATTGTACTTCTGTAATTTGTCCACATTCTGTGTCTTTTTTAAAAGTTGATTGTTTTGGTTTTGCTGAGCCTTTGTTGCTGTGAGGAGGCTTTCTGTATTTGCAGCTGCAGTGCACGGGCTTCTCATGTTTTGGAGCACAGGGTCTAAAGTGTGTGGGTTTCAGTAGTTATGGCTCCCGGGCTCCAGAGCTCATGCTCAGTAGTTGTGGCACATGGGCATAGTTGCTCTAAGGCATCTTCCTGGACCTGGGATGGGACCCGTGCATCGTACATTGGCAGGCACATTGTTATCAACTGTACCACCAGGGAAATCCTCAACATTATCTTATACTACTTCAAAAAAAGAAAAACAAGCAGGAAATAATATACAGAAGATTTATTCTAATCAGAAGAAAAACACTTGTATTTATAAATAATATGAGGGCTTCCATGGTGGCTCAGTGGTAAAGAATCCACTGGTCACTGCAAGAGACCCAGGTTTGATATCTGGACCAATAACATCCCACAAGCCAAGGGGCAAATAAGCCCATGAGCCTCAATTTCTGAGCCAGAGCTCTAGAGTCCAGTAGGTGAAACTACTGAAGCCAGTGTACTCTAGGGCGTGTGCTGCAAGATGAGAGAAGCCACCATAATGAGGGGCCCATACACCACAGCTAGAGAGTGGCCACCACATGCCAGAACTAGATAAAAGCCACTGAAGCAATGCAGAGCCAGTAGAGCAGAAAAGTATCTTTAAATATAATAATATGATATTATTGCTAATGATACGTATATAGTTATTAACAAAATCCAAAGTTTATCTTTTTATTCCATGAGCAAATATTGTCACCAAGATTAGGAAGGTTGGAGGAATTCCCTACCAGTCCAGGGTTTAAGATCTCACACTTCCACCATAGGGTTTCAGGTTCAATGCCTCCTCAAGGAACTAAGACCCTGCAAGCTGCATCATGCGGCCAAAAAGGAAGAATGAATAATCAGCAAACTATATTTCATAGTTTAAAAACACTCTCTAGCCCTGAGGTCTCTTTCTGAACTTTCCATTTCACTCCCAAACACTTAAATTTCCAAGGAGGTCCTAATTTAGTCCTAAATGTACTATAAAAAGTCAGGACTGATTCCCTCTCCTTGGCCTCTTTTCCAGATTTCAGCATGTACTGTGCATGAGTACCTCACATCTACGTGCAGCTTCTTTACCCTGGTCGACAGAGAGCAGACAGGGCATCTGGATGGGCCCTAAGCAATCCCTGCTGCCCAACAGCACTGAGACCCTATCTCCAACTGGAGAGTGAGAAGTCCTTCCCAGAACGGTGGCCAAGGGAGCCTCCTCACAAGGGCTAGGTCACCAGGTCATGGGGAGATGGGATCTAAGTGGAGACGACTGGCCCTGAGAGAAGGCCCAGGTGAGTGTGCATGTTCAGGAGTCAGACAGGACACTTCAGAGTCAGAGAAGATTAGCCAGTCCAAAGAGAGGTATTTCAGGAGGGACAGATTGAGAATCAACTGAGAATATGACCTTACCTAAGAGCCAGGCCTGACTTGTTTTCTTTCATCTTCCTCCTCTTCTGGGCTTCACCCTCAGGTAACAAGAATCTTCAAGGAAAACGTGGTGTTTAATGCTTAGAGTCAACACACCCCCTTCCTGAGCCCCAACCCCAGACACAGGGAAGCCCCCACCATGAGGAACAGATAGTCCTCTGTGCCCACTGTCTCAGGAGGGACTCAGAAGGGTCAACTCCCACACAGAGTCCAACACAGGACTTTCCCACACTTTCCCTCGGATCACACTGCCCTCTTGGTGAGGCCTCATATACAGAGCAGCAGGGGGCACCTCCGCTGACCCCCCCCTCAGGTCACATAGCAGGCCCTGGTCCAGACACTCAGAGCAGAGTGCCCTCCCCTCCCCCAGGGCTTGATCTCAGTCTCAGAAGGGGAGGCTAAGAGCCCTGGGCTCAGTGTAGATCGGAATCATCTGCTGCCTGTGCACATTCCTGGCACGAGGCCCCACAGGAGAACCTGAGGGGCGTGTATGATGGGGGGTGGGTACAAAACATGCCCGGGGAAAATGCCTCATGATCTCATGTGAAGCCTGGGTTGAACACCACTGAAGGATTCAAGTCCAGCCTACATCCCACTTTCTTCTTTACCAGCTTTACTGACATAGAACAGCCTATCAAGAAGGTGTTGCGTATACATTCCATGCACGTGGTGACCATGTGACACAGGTATACACTTTGAAATATTTATCACAAACCACTAACCAGCACATCCATCACCTCCAAATTCCCATGGTTTGTGTGTGGTGACAACACTGACGATTTATTCTCCTGTCAAACTTCCAGTAACACAGGATTATCTACAGTCAGCATGGTGCACATACCTCCCCAGGACACACTCATTTTACAACTCAAATCTGTACCTTTTGACCAACATCTCCCCATCTTCCCAACCTCCCAGCCCCAGATAACCACCATCCCACTGTCTGCTACTAGTGATTTTCACATTTCACATAATAGAAGCACATATAGAATCAGCCTTTTCCTGTCTTTCTTAAATCACTTAGCACAACGTTTTCTACATTCATCCAGTTGTCCCAAGTGACAAGAATCATCATTTTTATGAGTGCACAATATGTCTTTATATATGTGTGTCTTTGCTTGTGTGCATGTTACTGACATGGAACCTGGGCTCTTTAATCAACTTCAATAGTTAAAAGACCAAAGGAGAATAAGAGACCAAAGGAGAAATTCAGGGAAGGCTTTGACTCCTGCTGCAGTAGGTGGAGCTAGAATAAGAAGTGTGTGCCCAGCCCACAGTCCTAGTGCCCATCACACAGTCCTAGTCCTCACCCCAAGAGTGAAATGCCGAAAGCATCCTGGGAGGAACAGGAACACGGTGCACGCTTCATGAAGGGAAAACAGGAGCCACTCCAAATAATTAAAGGAGAAGGGCATGTCTGATGAGGGTGATACAGAGGCAGTAAACATGGCTAACTTGACAGCGAATATCAGAAGGAGATGTGGAGGCCTCGCTAGCCTAGAGATGAAGGAACAGAAAGAGAGAGCCACGGTCACAATTTAATGACCAAAGGTAGAAGAAAAACCTAAGATCCGAGACAGAGAAGGTTTTGGTGTCTATGAACAAGGACTAAGTAAATGTGACCAGGACAGACAGACCATGAGAATAGAGTCTGCTCCCAGGATGAGGCTGGAGACCCATGGAGGCCTCGCTAGCCTAGAGATGAAGGAACAGAAAGAGAGAGCCACGGTCACAATTTAATGACCAAAGGTAGAAGAAAAACCTAAGATCCGAGACAGAGAAGGTTTTGGTGTCTATGAACAAGGACTAAGTAAATGTGACCAGGACAGACAGACCATGAGAATAGAGTCTGCTCCCAGGATGAGGCTGGAGACCCTGGCAGCGACCTGAGGATGACAAAGGGCTGCAGAGCCACCTGAGGAGTCAAGACGCTGCCCTGAGGACACGGGGAAGCCAGTGGAGGTGGGAGGCCTCCCTGCACATCGACCTTTATTCACAGAAGACAGCTCATGATTCTCTCTGACTCTGAGCCCATGCTCCCACCTCCATCCTACAGTTGTCCTTCGCATTGTGGAAAACTGGGATTCATTTCAAATTCTAATAACAAGTGGGAACTCCCTCCAAGAAAACTGCCACACACAGTCACACACCCAATTTGGCCAGTCATTTCAAGAGTCACTTTTGCTCAGTTTCTGGACCTGAGTAAACATCATCAGATTAACTCATAGCTCACTAGTCACCAAACCACATGAAAGAGAGGAAAATGGACCATCATTCTAACTGGTTAAATTTGGTCCTGATTCAAGAAAAGAATCACTGACATCCTTACTAAGTACTCATCAAAATAGTTTACAACTATTTACTAGTTACAAAAAAAAAAAAAGTTTCCAACATAAAATGTAAAGAGAAGACAGGAAATGGTCTTCAAATAAATGTGAAACAAACCTAAGTTAATCAGATTATTAAAATTTTTTTCAATGAAAAATTCTGGTGCAAACTGGAAAAAAAATAAAACCAATTGATAAGACAGCATATTTACAAAAGAATAACATGAACTAATTTCAGGAGACCACCAAATCTTTTCAGATGTAAATAGTTGTTTACAACAAAGTACATATTTAAATAAACTAATCTTTATCCCAAGCTAAAAAATAATTAAATGTAAACAAAGGAGAAAGCAAAAAGGAAAACCATCACTAAGAACATGTTTAAAGTTCCCTGAAAAGGTACCATGTAGTAACAGACTGTCAATTTTTTAACCACTTCTCTCTCACAACCTCTACTCCACAACAGGAAAAGGGAAGCGGGTGACCTACCTCTGTGAGTCAAGTCACTGCCTTACTCCCCAATTCAACAGACTCTGCACATGGATGTTATCTTTCAGTACAAATAATTACAACCACCACAAGCCTTACAGACAGAAGCACTGAAATTCTCACCCTCCTCTGTATAATTTAAAAGAGCAAGATTCAAATTTATTAGACTGTAAAGCTAAAACTCAATCTATCATGACTTAATTATTTATTTAATTGATTCAGCACTCTTCTGGATTTAGTCCTCATCACCACCTGCACACTCCTTGTTTCCACTTCATTTGGTTTATCCGTGTCCCAAACACTGCCTTACTCCCCAATTCAACAGACTCTGCACATGGATGTTATCTTTCAGTACCAATAATTACAACCACCACAAGCCTTACAGACAGAAGCACTGAAATTCTCACCCTCCTCTGTATAATTTAAAAGAGCAAGATTCAAATTTATTAGACTGTAAAGCTAAAACTCAATCTATCATGACTTAATTATTTATTTAATTGATTCAGCACTCTTCTGGATTTAGTCCTCATCACCACCTGCACACTCCTTGTTTCCACTTCATTTGGTTTATCCGTTTCCCAACTTCTTTCTCTGTCTCCCTGTGTCTTCTCCTTGGTTCTCCTGCTGTGCTTCTCCTCCTCTCTACTTCTTCCCTGACTCCCATCTGGCCTCTCTCTGCCATCTGTTCCCCATAAAGATGCTTTCTCTTCAACCTCCCTGATAATCCAAAATCTCCCTGTATTTCTGCCTTTCTTCCTCCACGTCTGCCCTCCCTTCCTCCCAACTCTCTGGCACCTCCAAGTGCAATGCTTCCTTTCAGCTCACTTACTTTCTCAGCTCCTCCACTCACTCACTCAGTCCAGTTGCTCAGTCGAGTCAGCTTCTGGGACCCCATGGACTGCAGCATGCCAGGCTTCCCTGTCCATCACCAACTCCCAGAGTTTGCTCAAACTCATGTCCATCCAGCCGGCCCCTTCTCCTCCCACCTTCAATCTTATCCAGCAACAGTCTTTTCCAATGACTCAGTTCTTCTCATCAGGGGCCCAAAGTATTGAACCTTCAGCTTGAGCATCAGCCCTTCCAATGAATATTCAGGACACATTTCCATTAGGATTGAGCCATTTGGTCTCCTTGTAGTCTAAGGGACTCTCGAGAGTCTTCTCCAACACCACAGTTCAAAACATCAACTCTTCAGCGCTCAGCTTTCTTTATGATCCAACTCTCACATGCACACATAACTACTGGAAAAACCACAGCTTTGACTATAGACTTGACAGCAAAGTAATGTATCTGCTTTTTAATACGCTGTCTAGGTTGGTCAGTTTTTCTATGAAGGAGCAAGCATCTTTTAATTTCATAGTTGCAGTCACCATTTACAGTGATTTTGGAGCCCAGGAAAATAAAGTCTGTCACTGTTTCTGTTCACTAGCACTCTCCTTTCTCTGCCAGCATGATATTGTCTGTAGGTCAAGGTTCCAACTCTTGTATCCCCTTTTCCGGCTCTCTGTGTGAACTGCCTCTCCCCTGTCGCCCTCTTTAGGACCTGTGATTTACAGCCCGTCTCTCTTGAAGGCTATAGGAGCGGGCAGAGGGTCAGATGGTTACACAGCATCCCTGGACATGAATTTGAGCAGACTCTGGGAGATACAGGGGTCGCAAAGACTCACATTCAACACCACCATCTCCATGTGTTGCTCACCTTTAACTTTCTGGAGATTCTGCTTTTCTCTACATTTCTCATTTATCCACTGTTGCCTTCAAGGCTCTTTCATGTTGCTATCTCTTCGCCAGTCCCTCACCAATCCTCTTCATTGCCATCGCTTTTCCCTCATGATATTTTCAATTTTCTATTTCTCTCGAGGTCGCCGTCTCCGCTTCTCTTGACCTCCCGCTCCCCACCCCCC
>SJYC01140190.1:0-19865 GCA_006408675.1 Madoqua kirkii | reverse complement strand
TCTCATTTATCCACTGTTGCCTTCAAGGCTCTTTCATGTTGCTATCTCTTCGCCAGTCCCTCACCAATCCTCTTCATTGCCATCGCTTTTCCCTCATGATATTTTCAATTTTCTATTTCTCTCGAGGTCGCCGTCTCCGCTTCTCTTGACCTCCCGCTCCCCACCCCCCGTCCCCGGCCTCCTATTTGCAGGGAAGGCGGCTGAATAAGAAGCCCCTCCCGCAAGAGCCAAATTCTAGCGGGTTTTATTTGGGACACAGAACCATGGGTGTCACGTGACTGGCCCAGGCACCTCCCCCGACACGGAGTCGGGGGAAACGGTCTAAGAAATGAACGCCTGAGGGGCAGAACTACCGGCCAGTTGAGACGCGACGACTGAGCGGCTGGGAGTCTCACGAACGCGGCGGGCTCTCCAGGATCCCAGGACGTGGCAGAGAACCAGGCCTTTCCAGGAGCGGGGGCCGGTGCGGCCTCCTGGGAGCGAGAGCGCGAGCCTGGGGACCGCGGAGCGAATAAACCCACATCGCCCAAGAGAATTTCACGCGGTGCAGGAAGGGCAGAGGAGTCACTGGGATCAGAAATTGGTTTTACTGCGAAACAAGGCGTCTCAGGGACCAAACGCAGGCATCCGCTTCAGAGCGAGTTTAAAGCAAAATGGAGGCGCCTCTTCGCCACACAGGGACATCTCAATTTGCTGGGGGTGGTGGAATGGGAGTGAAGATTTAGATGCAGCAGGGACGCTCAACCCATGGTACAGAGGAAAGACAACTACGAGAGGAAGACTTGACTTTTAGAAAAAGAGAAACTCACTTTGCGCTGAGACTTCTGCTGGCTACTCTCCGCTTCCGGGTGTGTGACGCGGCGCGGCCTGGAGGCGGGGCCGGAGCGGAGCCCGGCGGTAGGCGGCGCGGGCCAGAGAGAAGTCAGGCCTGCGCACGGACAGTGGGATGAGGCGCCTGGGGGCGACAGCCGGGGCCTCACTGCTGAAGGTGGCTGCAGTCAGGAAATGAAAAGCCGGCTTGCTCCTTGAGAAGAAAGGTATCATAAAAGTAGCGTATTTTAAAGCAAAGGTATCACTTTGCCACTGAAAGGTCCCTAATGTCAAAGCTGTTGTTTTTCCAGTAGCAGGTAGAGATGTGAGAGTTGGTCCATAAACAAAGTTGACCAAAGAATTGATGCTTTTGGATTGTGATGATAGAGAAGAATCTTGAGAGCCCCTTGGACAACAAGGGGATCAACCAGTCAATCCTAAATATTCACTGGAAGGATTGATGATGATGTTGAAGCTCCAATACTTTGGCCAATTGATGCAAATATCAGACTCATTGGAAAAGACAATGATCTGGAAAGACTGAGGGCAAGAGGAGAAGTAGGTGACAGAAGGTGGTTAGATAGCATCACTTACAAAATGGACATGAATTTGAGCAAACTCTAGGAGACAGCGAAGGACAGGGAAGCTGGCATGCTGCAGTCCATCGTGTCACAAACTCTGGAGACCACTGATCGAGGGAACAACAGAATACATATACATATATCCATTCTTTTTAAGGTTTTTTTTCTCCATGTAGCTCATTACAGAGTATTTAGTAGAATTCCCTGTGCTATATAGGTCCTCATTCCTTATTCACTTTATACATAGTAGTGAGATGAAGTGAAAGGTATGTTAATCCACATCTCCCAATTTATTCCTTCACCTCTCACGCCCTGATAAGCATATGTTGTTTTGTATGTAAGAACTTCTATTCCTGTTTTGTAGGGAAGTTCATTTGTACTCTTTGTTTAGTGTTATGCCCAGAGTCCGAGTCCCCAAGACTGAGAGATTAAGACGTCCACGGCAATGCAAATGCATGAAGGGGTTTTATTTCTAGCTCGAGCTAGGGCTCTCCCACCACATCCAACACAGTGGAGTAGAGCAAGAGCCCCGAGCCCGGATTTACAGCAGTATGTATAGGTTTACAGGGAGTTGGCAAGGGCTGATTGGCTGCAGGGTTTCCTGGTATTTACTAATTGGCTAATCTTTATTGGCTGGAGGGGGATGTCTTTTACATCCTGATAAACTCAAACCAGGTTACAAGGAGTATGCTGATTAGACAAGTCCTGGCATCCTCAGGTATGACCTCACTGGGCAATGACTCAGCTTTTACAGTGAGTCCTACCTTAGCCCCTGAAGCCTATCATGGCATTTGTCCGGTCCCAACATTTAGATTCCACAGATAAGTGATACCATATAATATATGTCTTTCTCTTCTGTATCTTGTTGATAGAAAAGCTAAAGTCTCCCAGACCCCAGTGACACACAAGAGAAAGGCTCAAGCAACTACTGGTTAGAACAAAAGAACCACAGACTCGGCGTCTAATAAACACTTCTGCTACTGCTGCTAAGTCACTTCAGTCCATTGCAACTCTATGCGACCCCAGAGATGGCAGCCCACCAGGCTCCCCGGTCCCTGGGATTCTCCAGGCAAGAACACTGGAGTGGGTTGCCATTTCCTTCTCCAACA
This sequence comes from Madoqua kirkii, assembly GCA_006408675.1. NCBI lineage: Eukaryota > Metazoa > Chordata > Mammalia > Artiodactyla > Bovidae > Madoqua > Madoqua kirkii. Next base: position 17,365 of record SJYC01140190.1, on the reverse strand, counting down.
CATGAAAGTGAAAAGTGAAAGGGAAGTTGCTCAGTCATGTCCCACTCTTTGAGACCCCATGGACTGCAGCCTATCAGGCTCCTCTGTGCATGGGATTTTCCAGGAAAGAGTACTGGAGTGGGGTGCCATTGCCTTCTCCCAAACACTTCTGAGGTTTTTTTTTTAAGACATTTGTTGATTTGACTGCATCAGGTCCCATGACTTCACGCAAATAAATGGGGAAACAGTGCAAAGAGTGACAGACTTTATTTTCTTGGCTCCAAAATCACTGTAGATGGTGACCACAGCCATGAAATTCAAACGTTTGCTCACTGGAAGGAAAGCTATGTGACAAACCTAGATAGAATATTAAAAAGTAAAGTCATTATATTGCCAACAATATAGTCCCAGATATAGTTTTTCCAGTAGTCATATATAGATGTGACAGTTAACTATACAGAAAGATAAGCGCCAAGGAATTGATGCTTTTGAACTTTGTGTTGGAGAAGACTGTTCTGAGTACCTTGGATGCAAGAAGATCCAACCAGTCCATCCTAAAAGAAATCAGTCCTGAATATTCATTGGAAGGACTGATGCTGAAGCTGAAACTCCAATACTTTAGCCACTTGATGCAAAGAGCTGACTCATTAACAAAGACCCTGATGCTGGGAAAGACTGAAGGCAGGAGGAGAAGGGGACAACAGAGGATGAGATCGTTGGATGGCAAGACTGCCTCAATGGACAAGAGTTTGAGCAAGTTCTGGGTCATGGTGGAGGACAGGGAAACCTGGCTTGTTGCACTCCATGGGGTTGCAAAGTGTGGGCCACGACTGAGTGACTGAATAACAACAGTATCATAAGCAGTCACCTAATGCTACCATTCCAGTAGGAATTTTCTCTGTCTTAGGGCCATAGAACTTGGCTGCAAGCCTGGGAAAGCATTCCATTCTCCTTTGAGCTGACCTGCTATGCTAACACTGTCATCCAATCTAATAAACTTTATTCTCCTGCCTTTTGGCCTCATGTCTGGAAATCCTTTTTCAAGCTGTGCACGGACCAAGACAGTCACTCTGAAGCACTGGCTTGTCTTACAGGGGACAGAGTGAGCTTGAACTCGGTCACACCACTAAACTTGGAACATACCCATTGCCACGCGTGGGGCTCAACCAGAGGCTCACACTTGCTCCTTCCCACAGCTCTTCTTCAGACCGCAACACTTTCCTCCAATTTCTCCCATTTTTTCACCAGTTTTCATGCGCAGCTGAGCAATAGGGCTACACGAAAGAGACCACTGGGCATGGGCATTGCATCAGAAACACAAGCTGCAACTCTGAGGATGCTGGGCACTCAGTACAGACCAAGAAGCTGGTCCTCTGGGGAAAACCTGCCAGCAACTGGGGACATCTCAAAGCCCCTGAGATTTGGTTGGATTGAACTCAGTGAAGAAGTCACAAAGAGAGAGAGGCCCCAGTGTCACTGCCCAGTGTCCTCCCCGACTCAGACCTAAATGGAAGATACTCCAGCTGTTTAAGGACAGGGAGGCCTCCTTCATACCCCCTTAGATTCCAAAGCTTCTGGCCACTCTAACCACAGTAAAATCAGTATCCTCTCCTCTGAGCATATAAACTGCTAGAAGCAATGCGTGCAACAGCCCTCATATGAAGTCTCCCATCAACAGGAATACCATTCCTCAACAGGCTTCTGCTCGACAGATCTTTTATTCAATCCGTCCACATGCTGCATACCAAGACCTGAGCCTATTAATAACCCGCACAACTTCATCTACATCCCGCACAACGATGTACAGCACTCCTGTTACCTTCCCAATTCTAGAACAATCTCCCTTCCCCAATTAATTTTAATTAATGAAGACAACCCACTCCTACTCAACTCCAACAAAACTCTTAGCTCGAAGCATTTTCAACGATTTCTTCTCTCTGACAGAACGGGTGGGGGAACAAGGAGATCCGAGGTGACCCAAGACCACGGATATGGAGGAGCGGGGGATACCGCAGGCGCAAGTTAAGAAAAATAAAACATAAAACTACCTCAAGATTCCTGGGGCGACCGCACCTACTGAAGGGAAAAAGTTAAATTTTAAAAAGTTTTCTTTGTCCTGTTAAAACCCCAGAGGCAGGCCATACCTCATGGAAAATAGCCTGCCCCTTAGAGTTAAATTTTCCCTAAAACTTTTTGCTAAACCTTGAAAATCAGGCCCTTATCCCATATGGCCATTAGGCTCTCTAAGGGGCTTTCCGGGGGGAGGTGCACCCTATCTCCTGGAATGCGGCCTTCAGGCGCCAGCAGGAAGGCAGGTCCTTATCTATTGTTTTATGGCTCTCCGGACTCCACAGGAATTTATGGCCCTCCGGCCTTCACTAGAGCCCCAGGGAGTTTGCTTTTCCTTCAGAGACTTTCCAGAAAGTTAATTCCCAGGTAATAACTAATTGTCAAGATGCAGTCTAGCGAGCCGTTTGGACCTGATGATAAACAAATGAGCCAATCCCTGTAAAAGATAAAAACCTGTGCGCCAATCGTATTATCTTCATCTTATTCTCACTTGCTTATGATTTTTGCATAAATACTCTTCAAAACCGGGGCCCGAGGTTCGTTCCTCCTCGGAGGTGACTGAACCCCGGCGCGCCGGTTCAATAAAATCCTCTTGCGGTTTGCATCGAGTTCAACGAGTCTTGGTGATCTGTGGGAAGACGGTTCCGGTGATTAGGCCTTCTCCGGGTCTAACAACATAAATGTGATATAATACCATGCAGATAAGATAAACTTTTTACATAGGAAAAAGAACACTCCTAATTGTTAATGCTATATATGAATCTGTTTTACTAAGATTGCATTTATAATCAATCTTATATAGGTAAAATGATATTAGTTTTTGAATAATAAAGTTAAAAAATTAAGCCATATATAATAAATATATCCCTGCAGAAGGGAATGGCAACCCATGCCAGTATTCTTGCCTGGAGAATTCCATGGACAGAGAACCCTAGCAGGCTACAGTCCATGGGGTCACAAAGAGTCAGACACGACTGAGCACACAGCACAATAAGCACATATGCTGTACCAAATACATTTCTGCCTCTTTTACATACATTTTCTTATTTAGTCTGAAAATGCTATCACCATCTTTAATTTTGTTAATTCAGGTATGTGTATAGTGAATGTATCCTATTGCATTGGTGATAAAACAAAAGGATGTTCACAAGTTTGTAGAAGTAATTTATTTCAGTCACAAATTTCCTTCATGTTCCTGCCCATTTTGAAGATCTTTTGTGCTCATTATGTTCCTAAACAAAAAGAAAACTTATCTCCAACTCTGTTAAATCTTTTATGTAGAAATAGCTCTTTTATAGATGGGGAAACAGTGGAAACAGTGTCAGACTTTATTTTTCTGGGCTCCAAAATCACTGCAGATGGTGACTGCAGCCATGAAATTAAAAGACGCTTACTCCTTGGAAAAAAAGTTATGACCAACCTAGATAGCGTATTGAAAAGCAGAGACATTACTTTGCCAACAAAGGTCCATCTAGTCAAGGCTATGGTTTTTGCACCCTGACAGAGATGCAGGATTGAGAAAAACAGGCACCATTCTGTGCTTTGGACATTCTGGCCTTGGTAGACCCAGAAGGGCCGGTTGGGCCCATCCTCCTCCTCAGCAGGTCCAGATAAGTTTGGAGAATTGTCTCTTGGTTTTTAGATCATCAGTTACTGGTTGAGGACACCAAACTTTACATAGCCCCCCAGTTAAAAGATAGATACACAAGGATCCTGGTTGAAAGATCATGGGATTTCCTTAGTGGCATTTCCCTGGTGGTCCAGTGGTAAAACATCCACCTGCCAATGCACTGGACACAGGTTTGATCCCTGGTCTGCGAGGATACCACGTGTCTTGGAACAACAAGCCTGAGCAACACAAGTACTGAGCCTGTGCTCTAAAGCTTGTGCTCTGCAACAAGAGTAGCTACAGCAGTGAGAAGCCTGCACACTGCAACTAGAGAAAGTCCACATGCAGCAAAACCAAGTCAACATAGCCTGGATTGAGAAAAGCAGGCACCATTCTGTGCTTGGGACATTCTGGCATTGGTAGACACAGAAGGGCTGGTTGGGCCCATCCTCCTCCTCAGCAGGTCCAGATTAAGTTTGGAGGATTGTCTGTTGGTTTTTAGACCATCAGTTATTGGTTCAGGACACCAAATTTTACATAGCCCCCCAGTTAAAAGATAGATACCCGAGGATCCTGGTTGAAAGATCATGAGATTTCCTCAGTGGCACTTCCCTGGTGGTTCAGTGGTAAAACATTCACCTAACAATGCACTGGACACAGGTTTGATCCCTAGTCTGCGAGGATACCACGTGTCTTGGAACAACAAGCCTGAGCAACACAAGTACTGAGCCTGTGCTCTAAAGCTTGTGCTCTGCAACAAGAGTAGCTACAGCAGTGAGAGGCCTGCACACTGCAACTAGAGAAAGTCCACATGCAGCAAAATCAAATCAACATAGCCGCCCCCCAAAAAAGATACTGATGTTGTGGACTGGCCAAAACAAGGAGCAGCAAGACTCCTGTCTCCAACCAAGCCCCAGCCACGTTTATGTATTTTATGTATAGAATTCATAGACCCTGCTCATCACAAGAGAGAAAAGCCAGTGCAATAATGAAGACCTAGCACAACCAAAAATAAGTTTTAAAAAGTATTAGAAAATTTTTTCTGTAATGAGAACTACATTCTTTTTTTGTTTCTGTTCCATGCTTGTGATGACATAGCTTCAAATGCGTTTGAGAAAAACTTATTTACATCATAATATATATTACTTAAGTCAATACTTCTTTAATGCAATGGAACGTCAAATTATTAGATGGTCATTTTATGGTAATTAGGCACTTTATTGTTTGTTCAAAAATTTGAATATATTTTCTTCCTTTTCTTTGTTGTTTCAGAAATCTCTGTCAGATGTGGACAACAAAGCAGACTGTAAAATATAAATTTAGAGCCAGACATCCCCAAACCATCGAATCCCCAAGGAGACCCAGAGGTTCTGCCCTATTCTGGGTGGGAGACCTGACCCCATGCTCCAAACCCAGGACAGAGAGGAACCTCAAGGGAATGAAGTAGGGGACGGGAGAGGACAGAGACACGTCAGACTCATAGAAGCAAAGGGTGTCTCCCTGGAGCCCTAGCAAGCTCCAGCCTCTTTGTGCACAGGAGCGAAGAGGGGGCCCAGAGCTCTGCTAAGGGTGTCAGGGCGGCAGTGCCTCACGGGGACACATGGTCTGGCCTGCGGCGGGAAGGCCAGCCTGGCTCTCCAAGGGCGGCAGGGTCTCCCTTGGGTGGCAAGGCTCCCAGAGGGAGCCCAAGTCCAGCAGGACCTGCTTAGCAGCCCAGAGCTGGGCCATCAGAGAGCTGTCAGGCCATCCACCCGCCTGGGTATTCCTAAGGTGTCCTCCTTACCGTGCCCAAATCTGACATTTGGGGATTCTTTTTTCCTCATGGTGGTTCCAATTTTCCATGTGTCTAACACTCATTTGAAATGATTCATGGAAAGATGCCTTTGCGTCCAATTTCTTTGTGCCACAGACAGTATGGTTTGTAAATAATGGGCTATCTAAACACACACTTGTGTGTATGTTACCACTCCAGCGCAGCTGCAACAATCACATACAGACAAGCAGCTTGGGTCACACAGGAACCCTGACGCCATGTTTCAGAGCATCAGGCCCTGGGAATCCTCCCAGGAGGAAAGCCAGAGGGTGGCCACAAAGACATCCCAGGGGTTCTGGGCACAGTGCCTGCAGAAGAGCACCTCCTTGGCTAGCGCCACAGCCAACGTCCACAGTCACAGCCCTAGGGTCAAGCCACCCAGCCTGGGGCAGCAGGACCCAGGGAGGTACTTCTGCCTCCTCTCCCAGTCACCTTTGTTTGGGTGACCCAGCCTCAGGCACCCTTGGGGACCTTACCGACCAATAAGCAAGCCCCCTCTCTCCCTGTCCCCACCCCCTCCAGATGTTTTCTTGGCTCTTTTGCCCTCCCAGCCAAGCTCTGGCAACCACAACAATTTATCCGCAAAGCAGAAACAGCTGGGACGGAGGGCCCGTGCTCTGACCCCATCTCCCTGCTGGTGCTTCCTTCAGGGAAGCTGGGGCCTCCACCTGCCACCTTCTCGCTCTGTGTCAGGCCCTGCCTGCCTCGGCCCTGCATTCGCTAGATAGCTCCCAGAGGATTAAAATGATGATGATCCAATTCCATCAGTTGGGAAAGGGCTGCGTCTCTACGAGAGAACACTAGACTGAAGCCAGCAGGCCTGGGCCCTGGGGCTGTTCATCCACTAAATTGCTGGAGATCAGATAATCGGCCAGAGCCGTGACATTCCCATCTGTAAAATGAGTGGACAGGGCAAAACATGCCTGAGATTTCTAACAAGAATGATGGTAACAGTGACCTCACGGTCATCAACAGAGGTGACGGCTACCACTGATGGAGGGCCAGTTACCACCCAGACATTGTCCTAAGTGCTTTTTCTCAGAGCATGAGGTAACACATGTCTTACCACCCACCTTTCTAGGTAGATGTGAATACTTCATTTTATAAAAGAGGCAAATGAATTTCTGAGAGCCCAGGTGATGAGTGCTAGAGCTGAGAGGGGCCAAAGCTCAACTTCAGAGCCTCAGCAACCCACAATACATCAGCCCAGGGTCAACACACCCCACTGCACTCCAGGGCCAGGCCTTCCTCCATCTGAATGCACAGTCCTCGCCGTGTCAGGCCACCTCCCCACAGGCAACCAGGCCAGGGTCAGGGTTCTTCGGCCACCTTGTCAGTCACTCCACATGCACACGGGGTCGTGTGGCCCACCAGGTACGCAGCCCAAGGCAGAGCCCTACCGTTCATTGTTCAGGGCCATCCTCGGGGGGTCCAGGTTGGGGTTCTCCATGGACTCCATCTGTGGACACCGCAGGAAGTAGTACAGAGTGTGGAGGGCGTCGGGGGACCAGGTGATGGGCTGGGGCGGCTGGCGGGCCTGGCGCGCAGGGCTGGAGCCTGGACACAGCGGGTGGCGCCCCTGCATGTGGTGCATGGCGCGCGAGACCAGGTCACCTGGAGGGGAGGAGGGCAGGAGAGAGTGGGAGAAAAAGAAAAAGTCTGAGTCGCCAGGGCACATTCTTCCAAGGATCCTTGCTGGTTAGAGGAACAGTGCCTAAGCCAGCATGCATAATTACTGTTTACCCAGAGGCAGCAGGCGGAGGTGGCAACTGTCACCAGATGCACAACAGCCATCTAGATTCCCTTTCACTTCCAGCCCTGCCCTAACAGTTGAATGAGCACTTGGCAGGGCCTGGCCCCACCAGACCTTATGCTAATACAGTTTCTTTTTCAACATCCCCACTCTCTCCACCATCCCACGGGCCTTCTCCCGGCTCCGACCATGGGAATCTCTCTGGGCCTCTCCTCTCAGCCTCCAATTCCTGTGCCAGGCTGTGTGGTGGTTCTTTCCCATGCTGTCTGGGGGCAGTTCAAGTACTTTTTTTTAAATTATTTAAAATTTTGGCTGTGTGGGCCCTTTGCTGTGCTGTGTGGGCTTTCTCTAGATGCAGTTGGGGGCTTCTCTCCAGTTGCGGCCCTCGGGTTTTTGTTCCAGAGCATGGGCTTTAGAGCATACGGGCTTAGCAGTTGAGGAGTGAGGGGTTAGCTGCCCGGTGGCATGTAGGATCTGAGTTTCCAGACCAAAGATGGAACCCACATCCTCGGCATTGGAAGACAGATTCTTAACCACTAGACCACCAGAGGAGTCCCCAAAGTGCACGTACTTCTGGAGAACAGGGCTTCCCTTCCCAATGTCCCCAAGGAAAATTCTCAGCACTACCAGCCATTATGCTTACTATGTGCCGAGTGTTCCATTTTCTAAAAAAAGTCTTTAATTTGATCTGTACACTGCTGGGGTCCAAGTTATCTCCATGTTACAGATGAAGAAACGGAGGCTCATCTGGTAAGTAAACATTTACTGATCCCATGCATTTCCCTGATCACAGGGATGCCACGGTGTCCAGAGGTTAAGTAAATGGTGGAGTCTAGATTTGAATCCACATCTGTAAGTCCAGGAACTGAGCAGAGACCCAGCCCACAGCCTGCCCTCCTGAAGGTCGTGGGGTCCTCAGGTTCCTATATCCTGCACTGTGTTTCTTCCCGAGTCGTCTTTTCAATACCCCACCAGCTTAGGACAGGAAATATCCCATCATTGTGTGAGGCCACAAGGCTGAGAAAGGATGGGTGAAACAGCCCCAGGCACCCGCGGGCCCCTCACTCTGGGAAAAGTGGCGCCTTCCATTCTTCTCAGGCCTGAGAACTCAGGGGAGCGTCCCCTGTGGGGCAGCTTCCTACACCCCCATGCAGTTCCTCACAGATAGCCCCTTGGACAGAAAGCCTCTGAGCAAAGCTGAACCTATGGAGGGAGAATCCAGCAGGTTTTATTACGGCACGTAGTGTCATTTGATATCGGCAGGACCAAAACATTTACTTATTCCCTTAAACTTCCCTACAGAGCATCTGGGTCCGGTACTCTGTTCTATGTATCCCTGGGGCCCTGTACAGGTTCTATTGCAAAACAGGTGCTCGGCAAACATTTGAAGAATGAAAACGTAGTCTTACACATTCACTTCATTCTGAAACACCTCTGGTGGTGCTTGACTGGAGCTCATCAGATGCCAAGTCCTCCCATGACCGCCAGAGTGAAAACGTTTGGTTTCCAAGCAGGGACAGTGACACCCCTGAAACTAGAGCCCTCCACGCCCCCTCACCCCTGGGTCCTCACTCCTCTCTATACAGCAGACCCTGCTTAGCCCACAGCTTAGCTTGGGTGCCTCCTGCCAGATCCCAGGGCCGAGAGGGCTGAGAGCACAGAGTCCCTGATACCGATTTTATCCCCCAAACCAATTTAATTGGCCTGGGGCAGGACCCAGGTGTCTATATTTTGTAAAATTTCCCTTGCTGAATCTAATGTCTAGTCAGATTTGAGAATCACTAGATAAGCAGATTAAGAGCGTAGATTCCAGAGTTAGACCTGCCTGGGTTTCAAACTAACTGTGTGCTTTCTGTAAGTTACTTATCAAAGCCTCAGTTTCCTTATCTGTAAAATAATTGCTTCTAACCACAAGTTCTGAGAATTCAAATAAACAACCAATGTGAAGCACTTAACATCATGCTTGGCACAAAGGGCTTGGTAAAGTTAAATGCTGCTAAGACACTTCAGCCATGTCCGACTCTATGTGACCCCATAGACAGCAGCCCACTAAGCTCCTCTGTCTCTGGGATTCTCCAGGCAAGAATACTGGAATGGGTTGCCATTTCCTTCTCCAATGCGCAAAAGTGAAGTCGCTCAGTCGTGCCCAACTCTTAGCGACCCCATGGACTGTAGCCTACCAGGTTCCTCCATCCATGGAATTTTCCAGGCAAGAGTGCTGGAGTGGGGTGCCACTGCCTTCTCCGGTGAAGTTAAATATATCACCATTATTATTACTGTCCTTTGTTGTTGTTATTCTTCTAGACTACAGGCTACCTTGTCACGCTCTTCCTCTTGGGACCTCTGCCTGCAGTCAAGTGCTGCTCCACCTTTCCTAGGACAGGAGGAGTCCAGCCCTGCAATGTCAGATCCCAGCTCTGCCCTCAGGTCCTGGGTGGTAGAAACTGGTCCCAATAGCCCCAGGCCAAGCCACCTCCCAGAAGCTGGTTGCAGAGTTACGTTGGCTGCAATAAGTTGAAACCTGGCTCCCGTGTCTCCAGGTCTGAATGTCATAACCGTTGGCACGACCACAGGACCATGAGGAGGAGAATTCAGAATCCCTGATAGCATCAAAGAAGCCTTGGTGAAATATCATTACAAGGTTCGATAAGGTAGAAGTTGTTACCATTCATTGCATTGAAAATTACTGCGTTGTTATTGGTGTAGACTCCATGGCAGCACGTTTCCAGCCAGAATGCAGGCAAGAAAGTCAAGGAAGGAACAGACGTGCCTCCTAAGGGTTCCCTAAAAGGTAAGCCAGGAAGAGAGGCTTCCCGAAAGTTCGGAAAACCATGAAGGCATGGGAACTAGAGATGGAGGCCCTGGATACTTCGCTCCAAGCCAAGCTGCAGGCGACCAGTCTCTCTCAAAGACCAAAAAGACAGATGCCTGCAGACAACTCTGATCAGGCATCTAAAGACTTAAGCTGCGCGGCAGCGCCGTGTAACAGGCAAAGACAGCCGCGCGCTCTGGATGTTCTCCCTGAGACACTGTCCTCCCTGCCACTTTTCTAGGCTTCGTGACAGACATGAAAAGATACAACAAAATCTCTAGTCTCTACAACCACCCCACGAGCGAGGTATTTCCATTTCACAGATGAGGACACAGGCTTACACAGGTTAAATGTGTCCAGGGGCACAAGCAGCAAGGGCACCAGCCAGGACTTGAACTGCAGTCCCTGTGTCCCAAATGCATGCTCTCGACTACTGCAACATTGCTTACTTGAAGGGTGGTCTGCAGACTGGAACAGATCTGCGAAACTGGTGGTTACTGGTTCAGAAGTTCAGTTCAGAAACTGAAAGTGAGGTTGAAAAAATTTCCCGAGCAGTCTGACAGAGTGATTTTTATGCCTATTTAATCTAATAATAAAATAAGATGACTTGCATCTGACCTGCACTTTGTGTTTCTAGACACTCCTTTTTATTTTATAAAAGTTTCAGTTTGCAATAGAGCTATGCTAAGTCACTTCAGTTATCTCCAACTCTCTCCGACCCCATGGACTGTAGCCTGCCAGGCTCCTCTGTCCACGGGATTCTCTAGGAGGAATACTGGAGTGGGATGTCATACCCTCCCCTGGGGGATCTTCCCAACCCAGGGATCAAACCCACATCTCTTACATCTCCTGCATTGGCAGGCAGGTTCTTTACCACTAGCTCCACCTGGGAAGCCCAACAGAGCTGAGGATATACCACTCCTGGCCCGTCACCACAGTGAGTTTGAGAAGCTGTGACCCGATAGGGCTGTGCTGTTGGTTTGGCACAACTGGGCTCTCAGAGCTGCTTCTGAGATGTCCTTTTACTCGAGAATCAACTGACCCTAAGCTTGATGAGACCTCAGTCTAAAGCCCAGGAACACCCAGGAGCAGGGAGAAATACCCTTTCTGCTTGCTAGTCATGAGAGCCTTGATCAGAGGTGCTATGGGTTCCCTCTGGGCTGTCTAACGCCCATCAGGAGCCATTAGATAAAAAGAGCAGGGGAGGGACTTCCCTGGTGGCCCAGTGCCTGACACTTTGCACTCCCAATGCAGGGGGCCCGCTTCAATTCCTGGTCAAGGAACTAGATCCCACATACGACAACTAAGGGTTTGCAAACTGCATCTAAAGATCCCATAGGCTGCAACTAAGATCTGGTGCAGTTTAAAAAAAAAAAAAAGAGCAGGGGTAACCTGGGATTTAACACCATCTCTAAAATGAGGCCCACACCACCTGGTTCCCTTTAATAATGTGTTTCATTTCTTTCTTATTCCCTCCCATTTACATTCTCATAAGTAGAGACGGACAGAATAAAAGACAAGTGGCTGGAGCTCCCTGTGCAGTGATACAAGAGTGAGACTTCCTGACCTACCTGGCAGGCTGGTCCTGGCGAGGTGCACTGAGAGGATGCATGTTAAAGCCGGGCTAAACTCTCAGTGCCAAGTATCACTAGCCTCATTACGTTCTTTAGTCTCAGAGGGAAAAACTACAGTATCTGCCTCCACCTTCAGCTTCTTCCTCCTTCACGACGATTAGCAAAAACACTGGTTTCAGAGTGAGAGAGCTTGGGAGTCTTGGCACATGACACAGCCAGTTGGGTTGTTGGTGAAAGATGCTCTGGGCATCCTTCTTACCTTTGGCCTGAGGAATGGCTGAGCCAGGATGAGGACCAAACCTAGGTGGGCTTTAGGAGGCAAAAACTGGATGACAGATGAGTCACTGGGCTTCCCAGGTGGCACTAGTGGTAAAGAACCTGCCTGCTAATGCAGGACACACAGGTTCAATCTCTGGGTTGGGAAGATCCCCTGGGGGAGGGCATGGCAACCCACTCCAGTATCCTTGCCTGGAGAATCCCATGGACACAGAAACCTGGCAGACTACAGTCCATAGGGTCGCCAAGAGTTGGACACAACTAGAGTGACTTAGCATGCAGTGAATTCATTTCTACACACACACACACAGATACTGTCCTCAACACTAGTGATACATACTACAGGGGTACAACAGAGAAAGTCTCCATTCTTATGATGGTGACTTTCTAATCACATGGGAGAGATGACCATCTATCCACCCGCCAAGTGTCCATTAGTGCTTAGAATAAACCAAAGCCGTAAGATGGGACACAGAGGAATGAGGGTGGGACCTTGAGTCTCTGCAGGGTCTGTGGGGAAGGCCTGTCTAGGAAGTGTTTTTGGCAGAAATTTGAAGAATGTGCCATGACTGGGCACCAGGGGGAAAAGGTCACGGGCAGAGGAATGACTAGTGCAAAGGCCCTGGGGTAGGAGGATTTTGGCCAGGAGGCCAGGGTGGTTGCAGGGCGGTCAGCAAGAGAAGAACGGTAGGTGATGAAGCCAGATGGATGCCATGTCCAGTCCCGGATTTCATGAGTGCATTGGAAATCCATGGGGAGAGAGGAGGGGATACTGACAGCAGAGTGACAAAATCCAGTTTGGGTTTTAAATAGCCCTGGCTTGGGCTGAGTTGTTGGAAGCGAAAGTGGTGAAAGGAGAAAACCAAAAATCGAGATAGTTTTAGAAGGTAGAAACAACAGGACTTGGTCCCTGGGCTGAGTGACAAGGACAGAAAGATGACAAGCCTGTCCGGAGAGTAGTTTCTGAATGCTCCCCTTGTGTCTGACTGTGGTTTGTAACGGGCATGGAGACTACTACAATAAAAGGCTCTATGATAAAAGTCAAGATCAGATTCCAATCTTGACCTCAGCTGCCTTGAGATGCTGGTGGCTGGGCTGCTAGCCACGTCTAGGAAGCCCATGCGTGCGTGTGTGCTAAGTCACTTGAGTTGACTCTTTGCGACCCTATGGGCTGTAGCCCACCATAGCCCTAAGTAATTCAGAGCTTTGCTAAAGCCAGACACAGCAGGAGTCAAGCCCTCATTTGGATTCTTCCAATCAGCGGTCTGACTTGGGGGCAATGACTTTTCCTCTCTAAGCCTCAGTTCCCTCACCAGGACATACCTTGCTGAGCTGTTCTGCAGAGTAAATGAGGTCACGTGACCAAGGTGCTTCATACAGTGCCTTGCATACAGTAAGTGCTCACAGTGTTCCAAATGTGAAACGAAACCCAAGTGCTCTCCAGTGGACTGAAGCCTACATGTGTTCCCCATTGTACTTGGGCCAGGAGAGTTCAACACACAGACTCTGCATGGCTCCAAAGACAGCCCACACACTCACGCCAACTTCCTACAGGGGCCCCAAGGGGCAGCGGATCCAGGTGGCCATGCGGGAATGCCCCTAGGAGACAAAGAGCCTGAAGTCCCGCTTTCTGAACCAGCCCTTTTACCAATCTGCTCTATGACCTTGAACCAGGCACCTTCACTTCCTGTCCTGGGGAGGGAAGGAAGGCTAGGGGCAGGAAGGGAGGAAGCTGTGTCCTAAAGAAGCAGAAAGGCTCGCCATTCACTATTCAGGGTCCAGAAACCTCAGAGAAATCACAAGCGGAAAAGGCGGGAGGAGAGTGAAACTCCCTCTGTTTCCACGCTGTGTGCTACGACCCCGGGCGTGTGTGCCCATCTTCTGCTGGGTGGGCTTATGACACAGGAAGGGAGAACTGAGGAGGCTGAGAGTGCAGTTTGATTGCTCAAATAATTGGGATAATGAGAGGGAGAGACTGGGGGCACGGGGATCTCTGGCCTCCTAACACGCTTTTTTGAAGCAGCTGTCAAGCGGTAATGACTTAGATCCAGGAGTTTCCCAGTGTGTTTCAGAGAGCCCCGAGGTCCAGGAGATGCCCAGGGCGCTGCAGGGCTGAGTCCGCAGACCACACCTGCCCTCTGCCAGCCAGAGAAGTTCTGCTTTCTTCTTTCTTTTTTTATGTTGAGGCTTCAAGACATGTGTTCTTTCTAACACTGGCTATAAATTCAGAGTCTTTGGGGGCCAGGCAGGTAAAATAAATGCATGAGACAGGTCAGCTATGAGATACCGGGGTATGTGACAATGACGGGAACGCCTGCTGTCCCCTTAGCTGCCGCTCAGCTCCCCTGATCACGGCATTCGGGGCTGGGGCCCAGTGGTGTCAGATGGTCTGATTTCTCTAGAGAAACCAGAGCTCTGGGTTTGGATGTGATTAAAGGCACCTGCGTGGCATCAAACCATGCATGTCTGTGGGCCCCTGGTTTGCAACCTCTGGCCTTAAGGGATGGACAGTTTTCGGAGAAGGCAGGACACGGGCAGAGGAGGAGGAAGCCAGGACCCAGAAGGCGGGCTCTTCCCCACCTCTCCCTCGGAGCCAGCGGGCTGCGGGGGCTCCACTCACTCAGCTCGGAGATGCTCCCCACACAGGTGGCCAGGAGGGACTGCTCCAGGGTCCGGAGCTCCAGCTGCGCGTAGGCGTCGGCTCGCTCGTCGTGGCCCAGGGACCCCCCGTTGTAGGGGCTGAAGTACGCGGGAAGGGAGAGGACACCTGTGGGGAGACAAGGTGGCGTGTCAGAGAGTATAATCAATAAACAATCGATGATAAGAATAAAAGAGCTTTATTTGAGCCAAATGGAGGACTAGCCTAGAAGTGTGCTGCCCAGATTAGGCAGAGAAACTGCTTCAGAGAAGCAGAGTCTTACAGTTTTGTAGCTTGTCAGAATAAAGAATATTAAGTCAGGGTTACATCTCTTCAAGGTTTGAAAAGGAAAAAAAAAAAAAAGAACAGACCAGCGCGTACAGAGAGAGTCATTAAGGCCTTTACACCTGGGAAGGGGGTCTTTATCATCAAAGGAGAGCCAGTAGCACCATCCCAGAAAGAGGGGCATTTCATCTTTATTTTTACTTTTTTTTTAAAGACTTTTTTGGCTGTGGACTAGTTTTCAAGTCTTCACGGAACTGTTACAACACTGCTTCCATTTTATGTTTCAGGTTTTCAGCATGTGGGATCTTAGTTGCACAACCAGGGATCGAACTCCCACCCCTGCTGGAAGGTGAAGTCTTAAGCACTGTACTGCCAGGGAAGTCCTTAAACTTTATTTTTAACACAGACATTATTTGCTTCCGGTCAATGTGCCCTTCTCTTCAGCAATTAAAGCAGATGTACAGTGTATGTTTGATAGGCCACAGGTTATTTTGGTTAGCATAAAATTCAAGTCAGGGACTTTCCTGGTGGCCCAGTGGCTAGGACTCCAAGCTTCCAATGCAGGGGCCCTGGGTTCAACTCCTGGTCGGGGAACTGGATCCTGCGTGCTGCAACTAAGAGTTCATACGCCACAACTAAAGATCCCACACGCCAAAATAAAACCCGGAGCTGCCAAGTAAATGAACAGCAGCAACAACAACAAATCAAATTAACTCATGTATAAGCCAGAAAGACTTCCCTGTATCTCAATATGTGAAAATGTCTTTTATCAACAAGTCACCTGAGGAAGGAAGCAAAGCGGGAAGTCCATAGCCCTGTTTCCCACCTGCAGGAGTGGGCCAACTGCAAGGCTCCACTTAGGAGAGCTGACTTTTAACTGTGGCCGGTGCTGTGGGAGCCAGGATGCGGGGTGGCCCACCCGCATGTGCGGTTTAAAGCGGTGGAGACCACCCTTTCCTGAAGCTGCACAGGAACTGGCCTCCAGACACCCATGGGCCACACAAGCATTCACTCATTCCTTCCCCCTCTTCACTCGCTGAATATTCAGAGTGCTTCCAGGGCATTGTGCTGTCTTCAGGATTCCAGGGTGACAGAGAGACCTGGCTTTGTCCTCACATTGCTCAGGGAATGGGACATCAGATATAAAGGTCCACCCCGCCCACCCAAAGGCCAGCATCACCCCGGAGTCCTCTCACTTCCTCATGCTGCCCACACACCACCCCCTTCTCCTTCTTCAAGCCAAGAACAGGACTAAGAGAAACCAGAAAAAAGGATGCTGGCTTTCCCCACTCCAGCCACTGGCCAAGGCCAATTAGTGTTTTTCATTAGCACTTCAACAACAGAGGAGCAGAGCTGTCAGAATCAATCCTAGAGGGTGACAGCGTGTAAATTTCTTCAACTCACCGTGTGGCTTCTTAGAAAACCCCAGAGAAGAAAAATCAGACTGGCTTAAAACTGAGCTGTTGGTTGTTAAGAGCATGTGGCCACAGAGATTCCCAGTTTTTGATAACCGCTATTTCTTTGATCAAGGCATCTTTGTCCAACCCCCTTGAACTTTTTTTTGAAAAAGCAAAATACCCACAGGAATTTAATCAGTCACTTTTGGGAAAAATCTCTTAAAATTCCTTGAGATAACGGGAGAGCCCCTGGGATGTGGCCAAATCTGGGCTAGGATTCCCTATCCTGCCCACAGAAATTGTCACAAGGATGAAAACAGCCCTGGGTCCTGCAGCAAAGAGCTCAAGACAGGGCCTTGAGCTGGAGCCTTTGGGTTCATGATTCTGGCTCTGTCACTGAACCAGCTGTGTGATCTTGGGCAAGTTACTTCACTTCTCTGTACCTCAGATTCCTCACGTGTTAACTACAGATAACAAAGGCTATTGAGCTTACTACAGTGAGGCAGTGAGGAATGACTTGAGTTGTTGAATGTCAATGCTTGGACTGCTGTGTGGTTCAGAGTTAAAGGCTCTTCAGTTGCTATTACAGGTATTTTTCCTATGTGCTGGGAGTGCAGACTTCACGTATTATTCTTTCAACAAGGTAGGCACCTCTGTCTCCATTTTAGATACTGTGCAGAGAGTCTTAATAACTTGCTCTAAGTGGCAGAGCTAGGATTCACATCCAGGTCTGCCTGGCCCTAGAACACATGCATTTCATCCCGCCGTGAGCCCAGATTCACACCACCAAGCTCGCCTTCGGCTGCCCTGATTCAGTATTGTTATTCCTGCTCGGTTCACTCAGCAGTCCCTGTGCTGGGCCTCACTCTTCCTCCTGCCCAGATCCTGGCAGCCGACTTTGATCGGTCTCAAGGTTCAGCTGCTCAGAAGCCCCGCCCTTCCCCCAACCCCGCCTCCAGGCCTCCTCTGTGCTCCCTCCCTGCCTTGCTGTTTGCCTGAGACCTGCATGCTGAGTCTCCCTTCGACCCTTCCAGGATGGCAGTGGTGACTGACCTGGCAAAGCAGGGCATCAAAGCACTTCCTCAAAGCTCTGTTTCCAGTGGGAGGAGGAGGGTATGACTAGGTCCCCGAAGCGGAACCTCTCCCTGATAGCTGAGGA